>VZRF01012731.1:512397-568323 GCA_013396875.1 Vireo altiloquus
CGGCGGGGCGCGCTGGGGGCCGCGGGGACCGGGGGAGCCCTGCCTGGCGCGGCCGCCGCCGCCGCCGGTGTTTGTTGTTGTCGTCAGCCGCTTCCGGCGCGAGGGCTGCCGGGAGGGGGCGGCCCGCGGGAGGGACCGCGCGGCGGAAGCGGCGGCGCGAGGGCCGCCGGCGGAATCCGGGAGGAGTCCCCTGAAGATCAGCTGCTTCCAGCCCCGCTGCCCTGGGCAGGGGCACCGTCCTGTAGACCAGATTGCTCAGAGCCCAGTCCACACTGGCCCTGAATACTTCCAGGGATGTGTTTAAGATCTTCCTACCTTACCTCTGGGCTGCCAGTTCCTCACCACCGTCACAGTAAAGAATTTTTTCCTAGTATCTGATCTAAACCTATTCTTTCTCACTTTAAACACACTCACCCTTGTTCTGTCCCGGCACACCCTTGTAAATAGTCTTGTCTCATGTTTCCTCCAAGTTCCCTTAAGATACTGGAAGGCCACAATTAGGTCATCCTGAAGCCTTCTCTTTTCCAGGCTGAAGAATCCCAATTATTTCAGCTTTTCCTCATAGGAGAGGTGCTCCATCCCTCTGATCAACTTGACGGCGTCCTCTGGACTCACTCCTAGCAGGTCCATGTCCTTCCTGTGCTGGGACCCTGGAGCTGGATGCAGCACTGCAGGTGGGGTCTCAGCAGGGCAGAGCAGAGAGAGGCAGAATCACCTCCCTTGCCCTGCTGGCTGCGGTGCTTTTGATCCAGCCCAGGACATGACTGGCTTTTGGAAGTCAGACCCTTGGCCTTACCTGAGCAGATTTCTTCAATTTCGTTTTAATCTGAGATGACAAGAGATCAAAAGTTTAGGAAATAGACGCAGAGATTTAGATATGAGATCACCATGGCCAGTTCAACCAAAGGATGTGTCTATTATCCAAACACACAGGAATGGTTTTTGAAGACTAAAAGTTGACACTTGCTAGCAAGGATAAACTGGAAATAAATAAAAAGAGAAGGATTCTTAGCATGGAAATCAAGGGCTCTCTGTTGCTATATTCTTTTTCCTGCCACGGGCATTGACTATTATTTCAACATTTAAGATGCTGGCTGTTTGCATTTCCAGTTGCTGGGCGGAATTTAGCAAATGTTCAACTCATCCCTGTGCCAGCAGGTGAGCATGGCCCCAGCTGCATTCACTGTCCAGGCTCCTTCCCTGTGAGGGTGATGGGTCCTTGTGGGGACTTGGAGAGCTTTTGACATAAAGTAGTCCACAAGCTGTAGCATGGAAACTGCCCTTTTACTCCTGTCTGAGAAAACGAGCAAACCTTGCATACTTCATTTTCAATTTCTGTTTTATTACGAGTTTCTTTAGAGGCTTAGCCCACAGAAATTTTCTTTGGGATGAGTACATTTCCCCACACATCAGAGAACAGTAAATTGGAGAGGAATACAAGCAGGGGGCTTGTTTGACTTGGAGATGCAGGAGAGGATCACAATGCTGGCATTAAGGATATCCTCTAGCCAAGACCCCTTGAGAACAGTGTACAGCTGGATTGTACTTCTCTGCTGCCTACCTTCACCTCTCCTTCCGTAACATATGCCACAGGCAGCAAATCATGGCAAAACATAATGGTACAGCCAGAGTATATTTAGATATGGAATATACTCTGCACATCCGAGGACGATTGCAAAAAAGAGTGCAAGCACGTCATGGTCCCCAGCGCAGGAAGGGTATTGACATGCTGGAAAGAGTCTAGGCCACCGCATTGATTAGAGGGATGGAGGATCACTCCTATGAGGAAAGGCTGAGAGAATTTGCTTTGTTCATCGTGGAAAAGACTTCAGGATGACCTAATTGCAGCCTTCCAGTACCTTAAGTTGCTTCTCACAAGCTGGACAAGGCTTATGGTTTTCACCATAAACTTGTAGTAGCCACATCTGCTACGTTGGAGAGCTTCCTGCCTGTTTGATGCATTCAAGGCTATGCTGAATAGTCACAGCCTGTCTAGAAAGGAATTTCTTGGCCTTTTAAAGAAAGCCCCCAGTTGACACCTTGTGGCACCCCATAAACAGCTCTGCAGCTTGTTGGGAGTTGTGTCCAAATTCTGAAAGACACCTTTGGCACTTCAGACTGTAACAATGAATGGAACTGGGAGGACATCAGTACTCAAACAGATATTATGTAATGGGAAATATAATGCAAGGTTCTATCAAAGCAATTCAAGGCAGCTTTCTGTAATATAACACTGATAATGTCAAAGCTGTATTATTTTAGTTCTATACATGTCAACTTCTGCATTTTGCATTGCTTAAAATGGTCTTTCTCTTAATTTTTTTGATTGTGATGAAGGAATAACCTTTAGTGTGAAAGGAATGATATCCAGCTAGATCTTGATAGAACAAATGCCATGCATGCTATTATCAGAGGTCAAAAAACCCCTTTGAGGTTTAGCAAGCCTGAAGCACGAATAAGTCTCATTAAAATTCTCTGGAGGAGAAACTGAGAGCGACCTCCTGAAGTCTGGGAAGCTGAGACATCGGCAAGAGAAGCAGCAGCATCTCTTCAAACACTGAAGCAACAGTGCTGACAGGGCTTGAAGTTTTCTGTCAAAGCACCTCTGCCACTCAGGCTCTCAACAATTGCATAAAATGAAGCTTCAGGCACTTAAGCACAGTTCTGGTTTTTACAGCACGTGTGGAACAACTGTTGATTGATTTGAGAGGTAGCTCAGGCAGGACTGAAGCAGGAACTTCAGTTCTGGGGAATAAGCAAAGTGCTGCTAACAGAGCAGGTTTTTCTGGCTTGCTCTTGTAACATTTCATTATGTTGCTTCCTCTCACAGTGTTCCAGAGCCACTTCATGCCAAACAACTAATTACAGGGTTTTTTCATGAGCCTGTCTGAACAAAACCTAAAATTTAACATTCTATCTAGCACTTCTGTCCTAAAAAAAGCATCATTTTATGAAAAAGTTTTTGCTCTAGGATATACAAAAAGAAAGCATTGGATCAGAGTTACAGAGAATTCTTCACATTTTCAAAATGCTGTACCAAATATAGGTTGTTATTCTTTTAAGATATTGTTTAGGATCCACCTATATATTTTTTCACATTCTGTAAAATAACCAAAAAGGTTGAAGGAGTTTTTCACTGTGTGCTTTTAATTTTGGATGCTAAATTTGGTATACCGAAGAATGTGTGTCTTAAACTACATATTTGTGCAGCTGTAGTCAGAGAGCAAAAAGAGCAGGCTGCTCTTCAAGGACAGGCAAACTGGGAGCCATGGCTGGCAGCGAAGGCCACTGTCATGGACAAGGGGCACAGTCCCACAGTATCAGTGAGGTCTGGTGACGGATTTTCTGTAAGATGGTTGTCTGCCATGCTAGTAATGGACCAATACTGTCACTATTTATTTAGTTCCAAATGTACTTCAAAAACCACATCTTCCTATTTTCTTTAGCTCTGCTTGCCATAAATTCTCCCTATGTACTTCTGCTTCCCTTGCTGTTGTGTCTTGGTTTTACCCCAGCCAGCCACAAAGCTGCTTCCTCGCACAACTCCCCCCTGCAGTGAGATGTGCAGGAGAAGTAGGAAAAAATTGTAAAACATGTGGATTGAGATAGAAACAATTTAATAATAAATAAAATAAAAATAAAGTAAATAATAAATAGTATAGTAATAATAAATAGAAATAAAGTAATAGTAATAAAATAATAATAGTAGTAATGAAAAGGGAGACAACAAAAAGAGAGAAATAAGGCCTGGAACAGACAAGTGATGCCTAAATCAATTGCTCACCACCCACTGATGGATGCCCAGCTCTGCCCCCCACTTTATACACTGAACATGACATTCTATGGTGTGGAACATCCCTTTGGCCCATTAGGGTCAGCTGTTCTGGCTGTGCTCCCTCCTGGCTTCTTGTGCACCTGCTCACTGGCAGAGCAAGGGAAACTGAAAAGTCCTTTACTTTGGATAAGCCCTGCTTAGCAACAACTAGACCATCAGTGTGTTACCAACATTGTTCTCACACTAAATAAAAAAACCACAGCACTCTACCAGATACTAAGAGGAAAATTAACTCTGCCCCAGTCAAAACCAGAACACATTGCTATCTTCATCAATTCCTTGATTTTTGTCTTGTTGGGGTTCTTTTTGTTTGTTTTCTTTCTTTTTCCCCTTTTTCAAATACTGGAAAAGCTATATTCATTCCCCTGCTATATCAGGCTGATGCTTTAAACCCAAGTTCCTTTCTTCTTTCTTCCTGCTTTATGGCATCTTGCAAAGTAATCTGTAACAAGTATTCATTTTCATTTTAAGTCTTCCTCCAAATAAATAACCACATCAAAACCCAGTATTTTTTAAAGGACAAAATACTGTTCTGACCTGGAATATGAAAATTAAACACCAGTCTCCAACAAAACAAGTGCTCCTGCATGTTTCCAGAGAGACTTCAAGAACTTCGATTATCCTTTAATGTAGCCTGGCAGTCCATGGCAAACACCAAGTCCTATCTCATCTCTTGCTTCTTTTCCAGAGCACTGACTGGTCCATAAGCAATCACTAATTTGTTTTTGAATGGTCAGTGACTCAAGAGCAGCTGATGCCATTTTGAAAGCATGCCACTCCCTTTGACCTCGTTATGGATCATTCCAAACCAGTGATTTTAACACCGTGTGGCTTCCCAATGTTTCGGTAGTTCTGACTATGCAAGGTTTGAATGCATAAGTGATTTTTCTTGTTTACCACCAGAGCTCCCTGCAGGAAAGGAATAGTTAGGATCAATTTAACATATAGGTCATGAGATCTGTTCTTGGCCCCAGCAGAAGTATTCAAAGGACATTTAAACCTCGGATAAAATAAGTCAGAATGGACATACCCTCAGAAGTGGTAAAGGACAGAAGCTCTCAAGGGAAAACAGGCAGTCTGAATAAGCCTATAAAAATCCCCTGCTATGCATTTTCATTTAAGAGGCTCCATTTGTGTAAGGGATCTTCCAATACCACCATTTCTCCTCAGGACTCAGATGATAATGAATACAACAAGGTCAAACAAGCATTACAGTGAAAACTACAGGGAACAACAGTAATATTGTTAGTAATATTTATAGAAAGTTATAGCTGTGTAAGCATTACTGAGTATTTAGTGTTACTGGGAATAGAATTCCCATTTTTTACTATCTGTCAGCTTCGGTTTTTTATATTAAAGCACTGAAGTCATGTTCATGGAATCATAGAGTGGTTTGGATTGGAAGGGACCTTAAAGATCATCTAGTTTCAACTCTCCTGCCATGGACAAGGACACCTTCCACTAGACCAGGTTGCCCAGAGTTCCATCCAACTTGGCCTTGGATGTTTCCAGGAATGGGGCATCCACCACCTCTTGGACAGCCTATTCCAGCGTTTTGAAACTTTCATTGTAAAAAACTTATTTCTTGTATCTTAGAGCTTTAGTAAGACCTGGAGTTGGGGAGATGCTAGCGAGCAAATCAGTATTAGTCGTAGCCTTTGTTCCATTTTTCCCCTTTTAAAAATGGGGATTTTCTCCCCCTCTTCCAGTCAGTGGGAACTTCACTGGACTGCCATGACTTCACAAATATGATGAAAAGTAGCTCAACCACTTTCTATGCTTGTTCTCTCAAGACTCATGGATGCAACTTATCAGGTCCCATTGACTTGTACACCTTCAGGTTCCTTAAATTGTCTCAAACCTGATCTTCTCCTACAGCTGGCATTTCTTCATTCTTTGAGTCCCTGCCTTTGCCTTCTGCAATGCAGGTGGTGTGGCTGGAGAACTTGCCATTGAAGACTGAGACAAAAATATTTGTTGAGTACCTCAACTTTCTCCATATTCTGGGTAACCAGCTCCCATGTTCCCTTCTGGAGGGGACCCACATTTTCTCTAGTCTTCCTTTTACCATTTACATACCTATAGAAGCTTTTACTGTTGTCCTTGAGATCCTGGGCCAGGTTTAATTCTTTCAGGGCATTAGTTGTCCAAACCTGATCCCTGGTTGCTGGGACAAATTGTTGTCAGTATTCCTTCAAGATTACTTGTCCTTGCTTCCACCTTGTGTAGGCTTCCATTTTCTGCTTTTGTCCAGGAGCTCCTTGTTAATCCATACAGGTATCCTTGTTCACGTATACAATCATACATTTAAAATTTAATTCGTGCTAAAATAAAATTTAATATTTCAGTTGAAGAAGTTATACCAGAAGTTTGTTTGGCCTGTACTGCTAGAAACCTGATGTATTTTCCTTTTTACAGTCATGAAAAAAACATACTGTCCCCATTTAAAAAATAGCATTCTAATGATCTTTCTGTTCACAGATGACATACTCTGATCCTTTCACGATTTGCATCACTCACTCTCCTGGTTTGGTAACCATAAAGACAGAATTTGTAAACCAGGGGGTACAAGTTTCAGCTTCTTCCTTAGCCCTGCTTGCCAGTTAACTTGTCTCTCACTATAACTCCTGAACAGTATGGGAACCCAGATGCAAATGGCATTGCTATGCCAGGAGCTGGGATTTTAGGCAACTCCAGCTGAAACCACAGGCCACAAGCCAGCCAGCATCACAGCAGCTGGCCTGGAAATGTACATTGTCAGGCATTCCAGAGAGTTAAACTCAAATGCTTCTAGACTATGTCCACTCCTTCTATATTTAGATTTTAATGTGCAGTCTATTTTTAGAGGCTAGAAAAGTATGGTTATATTTAATCTGAGTCACTAATTTAGGCATTTGGGGTTTTTTACATTTTGTTAATAAGTAATAATTGCCTTTTAAAATAAGCATCTAAATTCCCGTCTCCTTCCCAAGCTTTCTAGTAATTCAAACTAGAAAATCATGATACAGAAACTCTTTATTTAATGTATTTTATTAATATATTTAAATAAACTTCAAAGAGCCTTAAACCAAATAAATAAAACCCACTTTGTACTTACATGAAGATGAATTGCTAACCTAAAATATCATCTATTAACATATGGTCTTAGCTATTTGTCCTTTGTTCTGGTAACTCATAGTATTCAGCTCTTTTTCTTTTGCTTTTATTTATGAATACAATAGAAACAAAACCATCTTCCTTTCTTTACAGCTTCCAGGGTCTGAATTCAAAGAATTAGTCACTGACCTCAATTAACAGAGTAAACTGAAATGATGAACTAAGTACACTGAAATGACAATTCTTTGCATTTCCAGAAGAGACTACACCTTTCAAATATTCCTAAATACCTAGCTACATTATTTTAAAAGATTCTGTAGGAGTAGGTTTATTCAAATGAGGTTTTAAATCATTTTCAAAAAAAAAAGGAAAAAAAAAGAAAACTGACTATTCTGAGTGCACTTGCATTCATTACTCATTCTTAGGAGGTTTTATATTCATTGATGATATCAGGCGTGGGTGCTGGTAGAGTCCTCTTTCAGAGCTTTGCAGCTTTGGAATCTGCTCTTCACTCGAGCTTTCCAATACAGCAGCTCAGATGGCTGCTAGTTTGATTGCATCATTTATGTTTCCTATGCATTTTAAAAGCATGTATAGTTCATGTTCAAATCTGTGTAGACAGAGAATTCTTTAGATAGACAGAGATTGTGGTAGCCTATTTTGCAGTTAGAAATATCAAAGCTCTTAAATTAATGTCTTTCTAAAATAAATTTCTAGAATTATCTCAGTACATTTATATGCCAGTGTATGAATGACAACCAAATAGAAACTGACATATACAAATCTGTAGTAATTACAAATTACTCTCTTCTACTGAAATAAGCAAGTTAGAGGTAATAGAGATCAATACTTGCCTAATTATTTGGACATAGAAAAGAAAGAAAATTGTGTCAAAGCTGTAATGCCAAGTCTGGCTCACTGGAGGGCTTCATTTCCAGGCTGACTGCTGTGATCTTGGCTAGCCTGTGGCTTCTGGTTTCAGCTAGAGATGCTCAAAATCCCTGCTCCTGGCACAATATTTCTGCTTCCTTGAAGACTGGTTTGGGGGTTTTCTGGTTTGTTTTTTTTTTTACACTCTAGATACAAAATCAGATTTGTACGTAAAGCTTGGCATTGTTTCTTATTTAACAGGGAAGAAATTAACTTCAGTAAGCAGTATCTGCTTTACTCAAATACATAATTACAGTCAATTAAAATTTAGTGGTTGAAATCTATTTTCACAAAATCTTTCTGAGCATTTAAAACATTTACTGTTTTTAATCCTTCTATCTGTATTAACTGCATTGAACCATTGGCATCATAAAGAAAAAGTGTGTTGTAGACATCAGATCAGACTATAGATTAAGAAGTTTTATCTATTTGCCCTTTTTGAACTTCCAGTCTTCCAGTCTTCTGAAGTTTCCCTGGTTTTCACATTTTTGTTAATACTAACTTTAGTGGACCACAGTGTAAAACCCCAAGTTAGCTCAACTTAAATTCTATGTCTGTCCAGTCAGTTTCTTAGTTAGCAGCAGATAATTTTCATGTCATTAATAGTTTCAGCACTTTGTTGTAGGCTCAGTGTTAAGTTCTAGGACCTGGGGAATAAAAGCGCAACTGACCTCTGCCTTGACTCGTCCATGTTTCATAGCTTCAAGTTCACATTACTCCTATCAGTTTCTCTTTTCCTCTGCTTTGTTTAGTAATACTGTTTAGTTTTGTTACTGCTGTTGTTTAATTTTGAACTGTATTTTTATATAAGAGGTGAATCTGGCAAAGCTTTTAGCAGTAGCTCTCTAGTTTATGAAATGTGGGGGCTTTATCTGCTTATTAAATCCTTTTAAGATACTCAGTTTTCATCTCCATTTTAATTTGTATGTGTGTTTTCAATTTCTTTTTCTCAGTACTTTGATCTCTGGAAAATTAGTGAAAAGTAATTGTCCAGTTTACATACGCCCTTTAATCTTAACAAAATAGATCTGTTTTGAAAGTAAAATAAAAAATGTTGGTGGTCACTGAACAGTCACAAAGACTCAGTTAATGTGGATTTATCTACAGAAGAAATTGTTGGTGGTTTTTTTTCCATCTTAGTTATGAGATTATTTTTTAAAGACGGAGCTGGAGAAACTGCCATAAAAAAAATTTGTTTATTATTTCTCTATGCACTGACTCAATTTATGAGTTTGCTTTGGATGCAGAAGAGGAGAAACCCTGGTCTGTCCCAAATACTTCTTATAATCTGAGCCTGCCTAAATTTGGCGTTGCATTATGCTCTCCAATGCCATATAGAAATTCAAGGATTTCATACAATTATCTGTAATTGAGAAATTCTCCAGACTACCATCTCAAAAACCATTTTTTTTCCACACAGCCTTAAGATCGTTGTGCCTATTAACTTTTTTGTGAAGTATATTCTAGCATGAATGGGGGTGTTTTGTGATTTTACTGCAGACAGCTGATCTAAGAATGAGCACACACTGCAAATGCTATATATGGGATCTCAGACCATCAAAGCAGAGCAGAACTTGCTTTAAACAACTGTAAGAAGCATTGTGTGGCTCAGGCAAGGCTGCAGAGCCATTGAGGGGGAAATCCACCATGGGCCAACCCAGCCTGAGCTCCGTGTTCTTGCAGCTATGGCAGGCACCACAGTGCTGATACCAGTTTACAGCCAGCAGAGTCAAAACTTTGGCAGGAGGTTTTATCGTGACTTTAACTACAGGATTACATTTCTGGAAGTCTGTGATAAAAATAACCTCAAACTGCAGATAAAGATTGGCTAGGGTATTGCACAGGTGTACCTCTGAAAAAACCAGCATATCCACGTTGATATAGAAAGTAGCAATAAAATGGAGGCATTTAAATAAAATCAAAGAGATAAAGAGCAAGTGAAAAGTCTTACTGTAAGAAACAGCTCAGCAGTGTGTTTAACGTTGTTAAAGGGAAAAGAAGGAAATATGAAGAAGGAAAAAATGAGGCTCAAGTGAGAATAAGCAAGATCCAAAAGCGGAATTAGACACAGAAACATTACTCTCTTCAGAGCTTGGTGACCAGAGCAAGCCCTGGAAAACACTGGAAGATCACTTTTTAATTTCAGTTCTGCTGTGTTTAGAAAGTACCCCTCAATTGTCAGGTAAACCACACAAGGATTTCAGAGCAAATTTCATATGATCTTTTTAACCATTCTGCTGTGGCAATTTGTCCCTAAAGACAACTTTGATATTTCACTGAAGCGGTAGACTTTTTTTGTTCAATATGTAGTAGAGAAAAGAAAAAATATCCCACTTCTTAAATAAGTGCAAAAATAATCTAAAAGCAAGGTCTGAGCTGTAAGAGTAAGGCCAAGAATTCTGGTGGTGTTACCAAAGACAAACAATGCATTTCCTCTCAAGCCTCAATAGGCAATTGCTTTAGGTCCCAGTACTGTCATTTTGTCATTTTATAACCACACTTGTGTATCTAGACTTTTTCTGTTCACTCTCATGCCTGATAAAGCCAATATACAACATGGACGTTTGCTTGTGAAGGGGGCAGTAATGGCATGAAGGTCACCATGGAAAGCACTATAGCTTTGTCCCTTGTCTGCAAATGGTCCAAAATATGTGTGTCCGGCAATAGTATGAAATAAAATGTCTTCTTATTTACTCTTCCTCTTGGAATTTCATTCACTATCTCCTGCTCCCATTGTCCTACTTGTCCTGGGCTTATAAGGCAGCCAGAATGGCATCTCACGTGATAAATAATCCTTGTTCTTGAAAGAGGTGCAAAGAAGAGTACAGAAAGTTACCCACTGTATCATCAGATACAGACACTTACAACCTAAACAGCATTCCACTACTTCTTTTTAAACTGGAGAAATAGCAGAGTAAATCTGCTGCTGTTAGCTTCAGGTAAACAGACAAAACCTTTTTTTTTATCCTTTAAAGCAGCTTCTTCTGTGTTGCAGTAATAACTAAATAATACAGTTATATTATCTAAAAAATATTAGATTATTGCCTAATCTAGTCTATTATCTAATCCTATCTATTATTATCTATTTTATCTATTATCTGAAATTCCCTGGATGTTCCATGGATGATGTCAAGAGTATTTTGCAGTACTGAAACCTCAACACTAGAGGTCATTGCTAGTCTTTACATTTTTAATCTGTCTGAAGGCAAGTCTTGGAGCTCTCAATTTGGTGACAGGAGTTACTTTTTAAAATTATTTAAGCATGCATAGTGTGAAGTATGTCTGGGATCAATATTCACCCTTGATGAATGGTTTCATAAGATTTCACACTTCCTTTTAGATTTTTTAAGAAATGTTTTTGAAACAGTTCCTTTATTTTATTTCTTTTAGGATTTTTTAGGAGTAAGACAGCCATCCCAGAACAGACAAGAAAATATATACATTAAGAAGCACGGTGGTCTTAGCAAACTGCATGCCAGACCTGTGCAATTTATTTATTTCTCTCTAATTGCTTCTTAAGTATTTTTCCAATCTCTCATTTAGCAAGGATAGATATAGTTTTTGATATTGTTCATTAAAGGCCAATATTAGGAATGTTTACTGAATTCCAATGCAGATTGCTTTGTGAGGCTGGCAGAGTTTTCAGAAAGTTACTTTAACTTTATTTGATTTCTTTTAAAGGCAAATGACTGCAAAGTTATCTGAAAGTCTTTTACTATTTCCAAAAGTTATATCCTTGAATATTTCTAATGCTCTAATAAACAGCAAGCAGATATTTAGCAGTCCAATGCAGCATGACATCAAATGTTTAAGTACTGATACAGAGACATTATACTAGATACATATACTTAATTTCACAGAGGATTGTAGTTGTTTGAACTGCATAATGGATTCCAAGTTATGTTCCAATTGAAAATTACTGTGCTTATAAAACAAAGATAACAATAGCAAAAAAAAAAAAAAAAAGAAGACCATTTTTGTTTGTTTTCTTGAACACAAATTTAGGTGGGACAGTCATCTCTGGTATGGTGTTTTCTATTGAGTTCCAAAATTGTTATTACATTTTCTTTCGCCACATTTTAATGCAAGGAAATGATACTTCAAATTTATAGAAGAAATTGTTTTCTTTATAGAAAATGAGTTAAAATATTTTCAGAACCTTAAGCTAATGAAATTTTGTTAGTTACTAAGTGACAAAATAGGAACAGTGTTTTCTTGCTCACTGAAAACTGGTCAATGTCATTAGTTATTTCTAGATGTAATAAATACAGGAAGAAATGAATTAAGAAAATTAATATTAAACATGCTTAAACCTGTACTCTCCTTACCCTTTTAAGTTCGGTATCTACCTTAATCAAGAATTTTGAATTTATATTACTCTTCCACTAACTGCCAAATAAATATTTTGAAATTAAATTTTTGTGAGGGCTTTATTTTTTTTTTTAGTCTTAAATTGTATGGACACCAATCCAGATTCCTTCAGCTGAACCTGTAATAATATTGCTGCCACTTTTTCAAGGATGAGAAGATTAATATAAAGCCATTATTTTTAATATAAATCTATTCTTTTAAAAATTTTAAATCAGTGCAACACTTACCTTTTCTTCAATTATAATTATTATTATTCAAAGAATAATTGGTGGGCTCTTGTTGTGTAGTTTTTGGTTGGTTTGTTGGGTTGGGTATTTTTGTTGCAAAGGCAACTTTTTTACATATGATTTTTAGAAATCCACATTTTACTGGTGTTTTTCATGTTAATAAATTGCCTTTATGTAATTTTGGGTCACTTAGCTTCGTTATACTGCCTTTTTCCCTAGGAGTAATATTTATGAAGTGAACATTTGGCATCCAACTTATATTCAAGAACAGATATTAATGCTATGCATTAAATTTGTCATTTTAAGTATCTGGTGCCATGATTCCTTGAAGCTAATTCTACCAGGACTAAATAGATTAACACTATCTCATCTTGTTTATTTTTATTTTTAACCCGGTTTCCTTTCAGATATGTGAATGTAGTCCTCACTTTACTCAGAATAACTTGTGCAGTATTTGAATGTTGTGACATGAAAACTGAATTTGGTCATGTGCCTGTGGCAAGAACATGTAGGTAGAAACAGTAGTTTCATATGATCTTTCATTTTGAAAACTAAAAAATATTTCCTTGAAATGGTGATCAGATATTTTCAGAGCAATATTGCTAATTATAATTACAAACATTGGTGAACATTTGTGAAGAGTAAGCCTCGAACATAAGCTATGAATATGGCTTTGTTTTTCATTGTGCAAGCTGAAACAGTGCTCATTGAAATACCTCACAAATGCCCTAAGACAGATTGACTCAAACCTACCATGTTTGCTTTTTTGCTACTTTATGTAGAAAAGATTAACAAGTCATAGGAACATATGAAATATATTTAAAACATTTTCTTGTTTGGGCAATTAAATTTTTAGTTGTTTTTTGGAGGGGTGGAGGTGGGAGTTTTATTTAGCAATATGTTCTAATGATTTCACTAGATACTTATTTCTTTTGTTCAAATGGACATATTTTGACATACTTTCATATTTTGACTGTACTGTCTTCTAGCCCACACATCCCTTAAAGCCCTGACACAACTGAGACTTGAAATCCCTCTTCCACTATTTTCTGTAGTGGTGTTGGTCTTTAAAACTCCATATTTCCTCTCCATTTCATATTTCCTTGCTGGTCAGGCATGTTCAGCAGCATAGACTTTTCAAGACTGAGCTACTAGATGGAGAGAAGTAACCTTTGAGTATCCAACTTTAGGAATTACTTTCTGACAAAATGTTTTTAAATTACGTTGGGAAAATTAGTTTCATTCTTCTGTGCATTCTTGCATTCTTCTTTTTCACCATGCACTTGTAGAAAGTATTTTTGGACACTAGATGACAGGGAAAGATAGTAATTGCAAACAAGGTTTTGATAACTGATAATTGGAAACACATATTCTGCAAGGTTATGTGTTATGATCACTGATGTTATTTATGGTATTAGATATTTCATATGTAAAAAGGAATATTATTGATGTTGTCAGTTTTGCTTAACTGTGCTTTTGTTTTAGTATTTTGAATGTTAATGACCTAATTTTATTTCTTTTCTTAGAAAGTTTTGGCATGTTTAATTCAAAGATAAATGGGATTACTGGTTTGGTGACACAACTTAGAGCCAAACTTATACAGCAGAAGAACAGGACCCATACTGCACTTTCATTTTGTATTAGTCTTGAGAGAAAAGGTTGATAATAGAAAAAAAAAAACAAAACCCAAAAGTAATTGTATGGACAATAAATAAACATTCTTTTTATTTCTAATTGCCATATCTTGATCAGGCCCAAGGTTTTTTTCTTATACTCAGTGACTATTTCTGAAAATCACAGCTTCTGAGTGAAGTGAGCTTGTTCTTTGGCTCACTGTCATTTTAAAACTACATGTCCATCTCTGAAAAATAATCCAGTATCTGAAATCTTAGATGTTGAATGTCTACATCAACTCCTGGTAAGGTACTATTCAGTCATTTTCAATCTCCTTTTTCCTGCATCCAGCTCACAGCCAGAGCTAAGAGAGCCAGATAAATGTAAAATATAGTCTGGTAAAAAGTCTGCTTTTAAATTCTTTATTTGGTCAAAAAAAATTTCATTGTAAGGAAAGAAAACAAAATTTCTCGTCAATGACAGTGTCATCGTTAAGGACTTGGAAAACTAGATTAAAACAGGAACTTTACCTTTGAATTCAAATGCAGTAAAGCTCTGCAATCTGCAAAAGCATTCATCTGAATTTTTCTTGCCTTGAGCCATTCCCGCTATCAATAATAAATCCAGTGTAATAATAGATGAATAAAAGCACATTTTTTAATAAGCGTCTTTGGAAGGAGCAAAATAAAGACAGTCAAAATAGTTAAACATGTAGTAAAGCCAAGGAACTGGCAACATATTTCTGTTTCACAGGAAAACTAGAAAAAGTAATAGGACAGACATAAAAGAAATACGCTTTTTGCAATAAAAACTGAAAAGTTATGTAAATCTGTGAGAGTGGGTCCCAGGACACTGCATTTTAGATGGATGAGGTAGCCTACCAGAACTTAATTTTTAAATCATGATGCCTTTTGGTAAATGGAGACAGTATGTTTTGGAAAGTTTAATTAAAAACACTGGTTAACAATCTTTGTTACAAACATATAGTTGGCACCGAAAAAGAGTGCTTCTCCAGAGGTTTGATCACAAAGCCTTTTCCAGGTCTCAGAACACCTTGGAGTGTTTTGATATGAGATCCAGTCTGCCTCTGGAGAGGCAGATCTAGACTGTAGAGGACAAACTAGAAAATACTATTTCCTGTCGCATTAAAAAGTGACAAAATTACACCCAAAATGTATTTCAAGAATATTGAGGTTTTTATGAAACATATTCTAGAGAAAATGACAAACAGAATTATCTTAGATTTCTTCAGTGAATCCAAATCAACATGTGAATGAAAGTATGTCTTTTTTTTACAATACCACATGATTAAATTGGTTTCAGGATAGTGGAGTAGTATATTGAGTACAATAGAACAGTATGGGTTGTCTAGATAGTACCAAGAGCTCCTTATATCTGGCAAGCAGTTCTTACTATAGCACAACAAATAATCCCAAAGTGATGGGTGAATTCCTTCATTACTGCCACACTAGGATAAGGTTAATGGTAACTGCTGATAAAAATGCTGATTTAAAAAGGCAGCTAAAAAAAATCTTAAGAGAGAGGACTGATTATTTTCAGTCAAGGAAACTTTAAGGCAGAATGAAACATGCTAAACCAGTGTTGCCCCACATTTCTCTCTCTGAAAAGTAAGCAAAACTAAACAAACACAGAGATATCTTTCCAAGCCACGTGCTATTTTGCAAGTCGGTGAGGAGTCCTTACAGAAGTTCCCCTAAGGAGTGTCAAAAGTCTGTCTGTGTTCAGAGGTAACAGGAAAATGATGAAATGACATTGCTCCAGGGCTACAGACAGCCAATCATTGTCCAGATAGAAAATAATATGTGTCAGGGATTTTTACCTGGGAATAATTACCTCTTGCTCAAGTTTTATATCACAGATTTAAAAAGATGAAACTGTTAAACAGAGTCATGCTTTGGGCCAGGAGGTATTCCTGGGAAATGAAAATACAGTCATTATACAAATGATATGTCAAATGATATGTCAAATAATGTGTCATCATTTGGAAAAGATTCAAATTGAAGGCATTCCTGACATAGTGCTGTTGTAGGCATAGAAGCAAGGTAGATACTTTTAGATAGAAAAAGAAATGTTTCATAGATAATGCATAAAATAATGCTAAACTCAAAACTTTTTAGTGCAAATTTTCAAAGCATAAAGTATCTTTTGACAGAACAGGAAACTTACTATTGTATGGACATACAACCTTTCACTTCTCTACTCTTGTGGTAAATAGCAGAGCTTTCTGACCTCTAATGTGTGTTACAGTAATGCTGACTCCAGTGGCATTTTTTATGGCATTTATTCTCAGAGAGGCATTCTGAGTCTAATTTATAAAACTGCTGCAGCTCCTACTGTTGAATAAGTGATTGGGAAAAGCTTCATTTGTTCCTTCATTTCAGGTGTTGGAAATAATTGTGGGTGTTTTTCTCCAGACTCTTCCCCATACACCATTTCCATGAAGAGAGACTGGGGTGGCTTCCCTACTACTGGTAGTGGGGATTAACCACTCGTTTCAATAAGGTCAAGATTACATTTTTGTGAAGACCTATATTCATAAATATCAGTGTAATGCAGCACAGTAGTGCCTGTGTCATAGTTTTAAAAAGATAGAAGATACACAAACTCCTTCAACTCTGAGGCAGACTACTTGCAAGCATAGTGCATGGAGTGCCAATAGGACATTCCCAAAGAGATGCTATAGATGTTCTGGGAAGTTTGACTGAACAAAGTATGTTTCAGCGTTGCAGTTGATACATTTATCTGGTGAATCATCACTGCCAAAATGTGTCACTGGACAATGAGTGACAAAGAGTAGACACAGACTGTGATAGCTCTAATGTTGTATTAGCTGAAGGCAGTGTTTAATCCATTTTCAGCAGTTCTAGGGAGGCATTTATTGCTTTCACTGACCTTATCAGAATGATTAAATGTAGCCATTTATTACTTTTCTGGGAAAGAACAGATAACCTCTCTGCTTAACGTGACCTTAGAATCACAGAATAATTTAGTCTAGAAGGGATTTCTTACCTTGTCCGGTCATCTTGTAGATATCTTCAGTGACGGAGATTTCACTTTAGTATTTATCTTTAGTAAACATATTCCAGTGCTTAACCACTCTCACTTTTATTTTTTGTTTTTCCTTGTACCTTGTCAGAATTTCTCCTGCTACAGCTTGTGGCTATTGCCTGTCATTCTATGCACTTCACAGAGAAGCTGGAGTGAGAGTCTGCTATAGGCTGCACTTTCGTAGCTGAAGACTAGTTACACTTCTAGTCTTACCTTCCGCAGACTGAAATAAGCCACCTTGTTTAGTGTCTCCCCATATATTAAGCTACAGCACCCCACCAGGTCAGAACATTTCTACTGGACTTTTTCTGGTATCTTGGAGTCTTGGAGTCTCTTTTGTACTAAGGAGAAGGGGGACAATGGAGAGGACAGATTTACCCTTGCAAATACCGACTAGAAAGGAATAATCACTTCCCTTGACGTCATGCTAATGCAGCCACATCATCACTGCAGGACCACACTGCAATTTCACCTAAATTCTTGTCTAACATCATCCCAGGCTATTTTCTGCAAGACTAATCCCCAGTCAGCCACAGACAAACCTCTAGTCCTGACTTATTGGGACTGCACATCCTTTATCACATAACGGTAGTAAAGCACACTAGTTGATTAAGAAATAAGATAATAAAAACCTTTAAATTTCTTTAAGTAAATTAGCTCTAATTGATATTCCAAAATACTACCTCCTTCTTTTACTGAGACTTTATCAAATAATTTCCTGGGTGATAAAAGAGCAAAGAATTTTGCAAGAACAAATCAGATTTTTCTCCAGATTGTATTTGAAAATTCTCTAATTTTAATTTCAGTGTCTTGACAGATCATGAAGATCAAGAAGACAGTAGGAAGTTTTGTTACAGAACACATATTTTGTTAGGTAGATTTTATAAATACAATTTATTTTTTATGAAAATAGATTTTGCACTATTTAAATGAAAACTTAGTTTTAGACTTACACTGAAAGCCATTTCTAATCACTTGCTTCATAGTTCAGCAAATGAGTTAATGCAGATTTCAGGAGCTGTATATTGTCTTGTAAAACAATTGTTTATTTGAAACAAGCTCTGTGTTTGTGGTTTAGCTTGTGAAACCTCAATTTTTTGTCAAGCCAGCTGCTCAGCAACAAGGCTGAGCCATCAGTTGGGTTGGTATAGCAACAAGTGTTTGGGAACCTGGATAATCTTCCATTCAAACAGCAGCACTTTGGACCAGTGCCAGCAAGAATAACCTGCTTTTCTGCAGGAGATGAGACCATGGTAATGGAAAACCAAAAAAAATGTAATGTGCATGAATGAAGGAAAGACACTTCCACAGATTAGATCCATAGCTTTGACGTGGCAAAATGTGTAGAAGTTGAAAACTTTGCTTGAGTTACTGAAACACCTTAAATTTTGGGAAAGAACAGCAACAGTTTTGGTGATAGAGCAAATTCACTAGAAATTCCTCCTACTGGTATCAGGCCAATAAATTCACTCAAGCCCATAGCTAATTCTTTCCCAATCGCTGCCTGAGTGGAAGCACCTAAAGCTAGCCTGCCAGTTTAAAAGCAGCTACAATGAAAAACNTGAAAAAGTTGTACTATAAATGTGACAACTTGTTATCAGTGTTGTTCCATCCCTGAGTACAAAATCTATTTACAAGTACGTTTTTCCTCCCCTCCAGAAATTCACCCTGCTGCTAATAAAGGTGAATGAAGTTCAACTCAGTAAAAAATAACTTCTTAGTATGGAAAGTCATGCTCCAGTTGATTTAGAGATGTCAAAATAAGGGATATCTGAGAAATAATTGTCAAAAAAAATTTTGTCTTCCCATGTACAAAACAGACTGGATAGAGGCAAAAAATATTAAAGGGGGAAAATTAATTCTAAAAATCTTTCTTTGATGATTCTAACTAATAGATAAAATTATTTGCATAGCTTTTCATTCCAACCTTCTCAAGGAATTTATTAAATTATATACCTGGAGATATTTATTTGAATATCTCTAATTATTAAAGGTAAACAAGACTGAAATCTGTAATTATACTCCTTCAAATTCCAGCCTTTAAGAAATGTTCTGAAATAGCATTTTCAAATCCATTCTTTAAAAACAAAAAAAACCAAACACTTCAATTGAAGATCATTTTTGAGTAATAAGGGGAATATACTGTAGTAACATAGAGTTTACAGAAAGGAGCACAGACAGGAAAGACAAATGTGGAAGAAACAGCTATGGCTGAAATATAAACTGAGTACGCGCTACTTTCACGAATCATCACTAAATACAAATTTATGGTTACATACGTATTGTGTGAGCAAACCAGACCTCTTTCCCTCAAAACTAATCAGTCAATCAAAACCAATTAAGAATCTGTCGTCCTACTTCTGCATACATTTGATCTAAAAGAGTTAAAAACCTGCACATTTACCTAAATTTAAATTTTACAACAAAAAGTCAGTTGAATAACTTTTTGAGTTACCAAAAATTGTGTTTGGTATTTCATTAAAATTAATTCACAGTTCACAGCTCTCAAAGGATAATTTCAGAAGGGGAGATTCACGAGCACGTTTACCCAGCTCATCATGATGAAGGAAAATCATGAGTTTATACTTAGTCTTTGAACAGTCATGTCAGCCATAGCTCCAGTTCATTGCTTCATTTGCACCACGACAATTGTTTGTGGAGTTGTGATAGGCAAAGATCAGGGACAAATTAAAAACAGCCTGTTTTCACTACTGGCCTAATTTTTGGCCATGAATTTCCCCTTCCAGTTGATCACAATATATTAATAAGACAGGGGATATATTAATAAGTGGGACAGGAGCAGGGATCAGGGCTGGAAGAAGCCTATTCTTTTATTGTAAGAAATATCTTAATAGTCTAATAACTGTGCTTGGAGGTTTGGCACAATTTAGCATCTGGAATATACAAGATATGGGAATTGCTGCTGGAAACACAGCTTCAATTCTTCTGCTTGAGAACCTGGTGAAAACGTTTTCAGGTTGCTAATTTTTTCACCCCTTGAGATCTGCCTATGCAACTTGATCAAATAATTTACCCTCTCAGAACATGACCAGAGAGAATTACAGAGGACATAGTGACTGGGTTTATAGGGAACTGAAAAATGGAAACCCCATTCTGCAAAAAATTCCAAAATTAATTACTTTTACTTTTATTCTGCATTAAATCCTCCCCTAGCTCAATCAGAGGGAACAGGTCATGGTACACTGAGAAGCTGCATTAGATACTTGGCAAGCTGGGATAAGTTGATCTCTTGGAAGACTGAATGTGTGAATGAACACATTAATGAAGTTTTCATTAAATACAGGTGACCTGGATATATTGATTAATATTGATAAAATATAAAATTCAGAATACATTTTGAGTCAGTACAATGCAACATTTGTGTCATTTCATAAGAGAAATGCCACAAAAATACTTCTCCCATGATTTTTTTTTTCCATATGAAACCTTATTGCTATTATTAAAGAAGAGGGGAGACTATTAAGTAAAGAAATTAGCAGAGATCTTACAGTAGAGAAGTTAAATTCTCTCTCTTCTTGTTAGATGATCAGTATAGAGCAATACATTAAGGATTTTTTTGATGCCTTTCCAAATGCCTAAATAAAATGTTCATACACAGGCTCTTCCATCTGCTTTAGCTATCTAAAGCATTACTAAGGTGTTTTTGAGTTTGAACTTCTTTTCTTATAAATCTTTCAGAGTTCCTCAGGAAGAACAGAAACCCTGCAAAGGATGGCTTGAATTTTTACCTGTCCTGATTTTATATCTATGAACGATATGCAAGGCTAAGCGTGTGAGTTGTTACTTCCCGTGGTGAAGCTGAACAGGATATGCTTTTCCAGATCCACAAGTGACTGACAATATCTTCATTGGGAAAAGTACTTGTGTACGTGCCCAGGAAGCATCTCTCTTTTTCCATCTTGTGCCTGTGCTCTCTTGTACTCCCACTGCTCCATTACGAAGAACCTGTCTCTGTCTTCTGGGGATGGTATCTTGGGTATTATGTGTGAAAGTAAAGAACTTTTTCTCTTTTTGTAGTTACTGTGAAAATATACTCTTTGAATATGGTTAATGCAATCATGTTTTGGATTGTCTGTCCAATTTTTGAAGAAGACTAGGAATACAAAGCAAATAGTAATTCTGTTTTTTCCAGAGGACCAAAATAGACTTGTGTACTGTTAGATATATAGTGCTCTTTGTTAATAACTTCAGACTTCAGCCTGAGCTCACTTAAGTCAAGTTTATTTTTGGTAAGGGGTGCTGTTGTATATTTTCTACTTCACCTTTGGTGGGAGATGATACGGGAAAATACAAGGTCTCACTAGAATACTCCTACTGAACAAGTGAACATTAAAATTAGATGTTTCATTGAGGTAGCATTCCTAAAAGTTAGGAGTGTTTCACAATGTACAGTTGAGAATTAAACTACACCTCCATGCTTTAGGAAGTACAGCAAGGCAAGAACCCTAGAATCACCAAGCATGAAAGAGACCTTCAAGATATCTAACCCAGCTGTCAACCCAGAACCACCATAAAACTGCCACATCCAGATGCCTCTTGAACAATTCCAGAGATGATGACTCCACCACCGTCCTGGTCAACTTATTCCAATGCTTGACGACTCATTCAGTGAAATGGTTTTTTTTCTAATATGTAATCTGAACCTCACATTGGACAATTTGAGGCCATTTCCTGTCATCCTTTCACTTGAGACATGGCAGAAGAGACTGACCCCACCTCATTGCAATCTCCTTTCAGGTGGTTGTAGAGAATAATGAGGTCAGTCCTAAGCCTGTGCTTCTCCAGACTAAACGACCCCAGTTCCTTGAGCTGTTCCACATAAGACTTGTTTTCTAGACCCTAAAGAAGATGCCTTGATTTCAAGCTTAGCTTTACCACTGCTCAATACATAACTTTCCAAAGGTTAATAATATGCGTGTTTTTCCAAATACTCCAGTTGTAATTTAATTCTGCAGACTGTGCATAAGCCAGAAATGTAATGTTACCATTAACTTCATTTTCTTAGAGCTCTGATCATAAATTCAGCCAGTCTGTCTGTGTTCATGAGTCAAGCACGTATCAGTGCGTGGATGTGTTTAACCAGACACACCCTCTGTGTGAACCAAGCTGCAATGCCCCCGAGACAGGCAAGAGACTATGCATTGCAAGTGCTGAATAAAATGTTCCCGCCAATTTAACTTAGAATATCTCTGTAAAATAATACAAAATCTATTAACTTCAGTGGTGAGTGTCTGTGTGCTGTAACAAGGAAATTAGATGAGTCTCATACCGTACTGTTTAATTGAGTATGGGTAGAGAGATAAATTGTATGCACTAAACCAAGTTAGGATTGTTGTAGGCTTTGCTTCCCTGTAAGTTTTTGTCTGTCACTGAAAACTGTGGGGATGATAATGCTGCAATCAATCAGATCTGATTTTTTTTTTCTGAGCAAGTAGCAGATTAGCAATTTTATTAACAGTTGCAGACAGGTGAGTTAATGCTTTAGTTCTCCCTCATATATAGATTTTGCATTTCTAAAAAAATTATTTACATTGTCCTGCATATTTTCATGACAAAATTAATGACCACTTGCTGTTAAACAATTACACCAATACCCAAATGTTGATGTGCTGCTACCTGGAAGATGAAAACTGTTTTTCAATATGGTCAATAAAAATGAAAAGATGGTTAATTTTTAATTTAGAAAGATAAGCTACAACTCAAAGTGAATGATTTTTTTAGAATTTACCATGGAAGTATACATATACAAGACTGAACAGGAGGAAAATAAAATTACATAAATGTGACTGGAAAAAGGGAATTATTTTAAAATATTTTAGCATGTTCCACAGAAGGAAAGCCCTTTTAATTAAAACTCTGTACTTGTTGAGTTGAAAAGAAAACTGAGAAAACAAAACTCTAATATATCACACACTGGAAATAGAGGCAAGAAATTGAAACTGATGACAATGAAATGCAAATAATGTTGACAGTTACACAGAGGAATACATGAAAATTATGACCAGGAAGGTCAAGAATAAGGCATTTTTTAATATTTTAGAAGCACTAGAGTCCAACTGTAGCACAGTTTCAATAGAGTTGGCACCATCACAACTACATTTGAAGCAGGAGCTTTATGTAAGATAGTTGGAGTAGCTCTTTGTCCTGGTTCCAGCCAAGACAAGGTTAATTTATAAATAAGGCTGTTTAGTTTAGGAGTGATACTCACCAGTTGAGTGCTTCTCCTGAGACTCTCCAAACCATGTGCCACTCATTTGCACCCCACTCCCCCTCCCTCTCTCCCTGAAGTGAGCTGGAGAGGGGAATTGGAGACACAAAGATCAGGGGTTTCCTGGAAACAATGAGATGAGAAAACAAACAGTAACAGCAACAATACCAATGAAGAGGGAACAAGAAAGAGGCAAATGATTCTCATAGAAACCCCCACAATACTTGACCTCTGCCTCCACCACACTACACCACCCAGAAGGGAGCCCTTCCCCCATCCTGGAAAATAACATGAAGGGGTACAGAACAACCTTTGTGTCCCAGCCATGTCCCCTCCTTGCTGCTGCAAACATTAATCCTGTCCTGGCCAGAATCAGGACATTCTTAAATGTACATGAGAACACAGGTGAAGGCACAACTGTACATTCATGTACCCTTGAGAACTTTTCTTCCAATGCTTCTGACTAGAAGAGCTTTCCCCATAGCATGGTTTTAGGGATTAAAATATTGGTAGGAATAGATTGACTTGATATGTCAGAGGAATCAGGATGTATTTTATCCCTAGAGACCTTTTTGAAAGATAAAACTGAGGATTTCTGAAAACACAAGGCTGCAATAGTGCAATAGAATTGAAATGAGAATTCCCAGTGCTATTAAAATTCCACTTGATCAAAACTTCTATCATCTCTTTCATTTCTGAAGTAGACTCATTATCTTCTGCAGCTTAACCAGCTGCTGTCCTGTCATGAAATGGCTATGAGGTTTTTATTTCTTCTTTGGCCTTAAAATAAAATTCCTGTATTTACTGTCTCTTTTCTTATACATAGGAATAATTTGAGGTTATAGCATGTGCTTTAATGAGAGAATCCTTCCTGCAGTACATGCTGTTTTCCATCTAAAATTGGAAAAACATTACTTTTTTTTCTCTCTGAAATACTATTCCTTATAAAATCTTATTACTATTGCATGTTGATGGTACCATATCTTTCTAAGAGATCTGCTATGAAATTTGGGCAGGTTTCACATGGACATGTTTTGCAAGGCTCAGTGAAAGCTGCATTCGTGATAGTGCTGATGCATCATTCAACACTCATCCCACACTTGGAAAGCTCAAAGAACAGTCACAGACCATGTCTCTTGCCTGTGCCAAAAAACTCCACACTTTTAAAATGGAATTTAAATGCACCATTGCCAAGTGGAAGGATGAGCAAAAGCCATTATTCCATTTTAGATGGGTAGTATTCCGTTTTTGATGTGAACACTCACATTGCATAAGAGTGTTCATTTACAACTTAGTCTCATTCATAGTGTCATCCTCCCAAGTCCCATCATTAAGACATATTTGATGCCTTTTGAGTTCCTCCAAAAGGAGAAAGGATCAAAGTGTTAGCAAAGGATTTGTTGGGGGGTGGACGTTATAATTATTAAAACACAAAAACCATGTTCAGCAAAGACTGAATAGGCTCAGTTTCATTTCAAACCTTTCTAGAATGCTTCTCAGCAGTCTGTAACTTTCCAGTCACAGCTTCAGGTGATCTGAAACCTCCCTGAAGAGGAACACTACATACCACAGCAAATGTGCACTTTTTGCTTCCTCTCAGTTCCTTCTGACACCCAAAAAAGGACAAGATCCTCAGTCTACAAGTGTAGACTGACCAGATGTGTCCAGCTGCCTCAGTGAAGGATTGTGACAAATGCCTGCCTGGTCCAAGTCTTGTTGCCTGTGCTTCTCCCAAAGAGAGCACATTAGAGGTTACAAACGTAGACTTCAAGGTCGAGTTGGACAGGCTTTGAGCAACCTGATCCAGCTGAAGATGTCTTCACTCATTGCAGAGGGATTGGATTAGATTACATCTAACAACATCTACATTTTCAACCCAAACCATTCTACGATTTTCTTGATGCCTTAGGTTTTAACTTTTATATTTGTCAAATCCTGTACTGCCTAGTGTGTAACTGATTGTTGTGATCTGTAAGCTACTGTTCTCTCATGCTGGTTGGACATAACAAACCCTCTCTAGGTTTGCTCTCCAAGGACACCTAGATTGTCCCAGGCCTCAAAATGTGTAGACTAAAGCCTTGAGAGGGGGCGTAAACTTGGGGTAATTACATCATTAACTGAAATTATAATTGGAGAATTAACCCTGATATGCAAATGGACCAAACTTACTTACAAAATTGGGAAGAACTCGTTACCCAGGGTCCATCTTGGGTGTAGCCTTTTGACTGCCAAGGGTGTCAAGGCCCTTCAAATAAATACATACTTTTATTCTCTTATTTTTGTCTAGCCCCTGTTTTCAGATGGCTACCTCAAGGCATCACTGTGATTCTATAAATCTTCCCAAAAGGTTTTGTGTTTTATTACTTGCTGTGGGGTGTGGGATGGAATTTTTCTGTAGCTACAAACCGTTTTTGCACATTCTTTCGCAAGACTTTGCTGCTTGTTGCAAACATGCTGCTGCTGAAACAAAACCAAATCAAAACCAAAAAACCCAATTTGTGTTTACCTTAAGCCTCCTTACTAAAAGCTTCTTTTTGCTTGCATAGTTGTTTTCTTAGGCAGATCTTGCCCGAGGTGGCAGCTCTTTCAGGCTCAGCTGTCTTGTTCCACAAGAAGCTGAACTGCATTTCCGCACAGAGAGGCTGTGGCAGAGGCAGCCTCTCTCTGTGTCAGTCACTGCTCTCTCTGCAGCTCTGCCCACATCTTCCCTGAACCAAACACCTCACTTGTCTGGGCTGGCTGGAGCAGACAGTCAAATTTCTCTTTAGAGGATCATGCTTCCTGTGAGGCAGACAGCTAAAATGTCTGAAACTGTACATACCTGGTTAGCTTTTCACTGCTGCGTGAAATGTCTTTGATGAAGAAGTTATTGATTTTATTTTATTTTCTCTCTGAAGACTCTCATAGGCACAAACCTGAATTTAAAGGCAACAAAAGAGTTAGGTTTCAAATAGTGTTGTACAACCAACCTTTTTAACAGTATTGTTAAGAGGAATTAATAAAATGAAGTAATCATTTGAATTTCTGAAATGCATCAGTGACACTATGAGCTAGAAGATAAATAAAAGTTTAATAATAAAAGAACTTGCATTTGAATTTTTTCTTCCTGTTCAGTGGATGAATTGTATTGACTTACGGATTTTGCATAATTTTTTATGAACATCCTTCTAAATATTTTTACATTTTCAGGCGTGAATTTCTAATTATGGCTAAGGAATGAAAGAATTTGATTATTTTTTCCCATACAAAAGTAGGGACAATTTACTAGATGAAAGAAATTTAGACTTATTTAGAGACTAAGAGGGAGGAAAAAAAGAAGAAATTAAACCAGCCCATCTGCTTTCATCCATCTGGTAAAGTACTATTATATCTGTGAATAAGTGTGGTGCTATCACCATGAGCATGAGGATAGTGGCAGTCTCAGAAAATGGCCTCAAGGAATGGAAAGTCAGCTTTTCAGATCTACACAAAACATAATAAAGGAATATGAATGTAAATGCATTTGTATTTTCATGAATTAAAAGCAAATGAAAATGTAATTTCAAAACTAAATTATGCTTCAATGTAACTGAATTTTTTTATAAAACTACCTTTACATAGGCATGAAAATGCAATAGAAGAGTACTGTGACAATTACCTTTCTGCAACTATTGCCTTGTTTAATGATCCTTGTCCATTAGCATTTTCCAAGCCAATGCCACAGCCCTTCATTATTTGAGTTAGGCATGGATCCAATGCACTTAAACACATGCAGTGTTTCAGGACTGAATCTTACCTCTTTCTTGCAAAGGCTTTGTAAACTAAACCCCCCTAGAGGGAGCAAATTAGGGATGCACATCAATTTAGTTGTCAAAGGCAATATACATACACAAATATTGTCTGTATATGGGATACTTACAAAACTATATACACTGAGTTTTTGGACACACCCAAAGAAAGCTAGATGAGCCTGAAAAGCCAAGGTGAGGGTCCATAGACAGTGCATGAAAGCACAAGCACCAAATTTACTTTTCACAGCAGAAACAGTGTTTTCACAGAGTAAGCAAATGTCCAGTGTGCTGTCATTAACTCTCAAAAATAGCAGTGAAGAAGAAAGCTTAACAAAATTCAAAAAAGGATGAGAGATACTGAAAAAATATCAGCGTTACAATGGTAAGAAATGGAGAGAAAAATACCAAAGATGTCTGAGGGGTCCGTGCTTCTGTGCACAACTGTGTCTTGCCATCAGCCACAAGGAATGGTCTCACTGGGTCTGAATTAAGATTACTGAAGTAGTGTTACACTATCCTGTTTCTACTGTTCCTATGAATATGTTGAAAATGCCCCAGCAGTCTCCTTCTCACAGAGCAGTTTTAATTCTGAACCTTACAAAGGATATTTTTTACTCATCCGCTTCACTCAGATGCCACCTTTAAGCAAGTTGCTGGTAATTTACAGAGAGCATTTAGGCACAACGCTACACGTGTTTCCTGCCAATGAGAAAGTCAAAGCCACCACTTCAATACACGTTTATAGACCTGAGACATTACTGAGTATTCCTTTAATTTTAACATTAAGGGTCATTATAGGAGGATCTAATAAGTGTCTCTTAACTAATCCTTCTCTAGCACCTACTAAAGCCAAAGAAAAAGTCAGTTCTGACTTATCTTCAGGTAAGTCTGATGCTTTGGATGTTGTTTAAGCCAATCCTGCTAAGCTGTGCATAGCACTGCCTAGCACATTTTTAAAGATTTGTTACCATATGATGCACAGTATTGGAAATAATACAAATGTATAAATGCAGCTTTTTAAGCCTGATTTAAACCTGCATATCCCAAATCACTTCTCAAGTTTTTACTAACAGTGGCCTGAGCACAAAAACAATGTTTCTTGACCCCAAGAAACAAAATCTAAGAAAAACAGGAGGAAACAGATATTGCAGGATTTGAATTATCTAGTTTGAATATTTTTTCCCCCAGAAAGACCCATAGAAAACAGATATAAGATTTGTCATGTTTTGTGGTTTTTCCCTTTTTAAACTCTGGTATCCCTGAAAACCACGTGTCACGGCATCCCATTTTTCTGTGTTAGTCACTGTTAGATCAGCCTCAAACCTGTTTTAAAAGCACTCCCACAAACACCAGAGACCAAATAATCTTCAAAAACTTTAAAAAGTATTTTATGTTACACCTCTTTTGGTGATCATCAATTCTAGAAAAGAAATATTTTTCATTTTGCTTTTGGAAGTTTTGTTTTGCTCATTCCAGTTTAGTCACTTGAGAAAAAGAAAAAAAAAAAAAAGAAATCAAACAATTCTGTTGAATTCTGCAGGATTTAACACTTTCTAACAACATTTTGTCAGTTATTTGGCTGCTTCTATAAAAGGCTCTTTTTTTTTCGTTCTTTCTTTGAAATATCAGTCCCCACATGAAGACTAAGCCCTTGGCCAGCTGTCCTACCTTTCATCATGCTAGGCAGTGAATCTTGGATAGCACTCTTACTCCAAGCTCACTCCACAGATGCAAGTCAAAAGGTTTGTTTTACAAACCTCTTTCCATCTGTATCATTGCCACTCCTGTTCTTCTCTGTTTCTGCTCCAAATAATTTCTTGTTTTTCCACTTGAACTTGGTCATCTTCTTGTTCCATTAAAATATATAATTTTGTGTCATACTGATCTTCAGTGCTATTTGCAACTGAAGAGCTAATAAAGTGAGGCACCAAATTAAATATTTGAGAAAAAAATTACTAAAAAAATATTTATGGTTTATGTAAATTCTCAGCTGTAAAGAAAAAGGAAAGTAGCAAAGCAGATTTGCAAAGTAAAGAAAAAGGAAAGTAGCAAAGTTTCAGATTACTGCAGTAATGCAGTACTTTAATTTTTTTAATGTCCAATTGAATTATATATCTCATTGTATATAGCCTAGGTATTTAAACTTTCACATTTTATATTTTGTATTAAAGGTTTTCTCAAAAAAAAAGAGAAATTTTAATATATGCTTCAGGCTCTACTATTTGGAAACTGTTCAGATGGGGTAATTTTCCTTCTGGTGACTTTTTAAAATAGAAGTGAATTTGTAAATACTCAGAAGAGATTTATGGGCTATGTAGCTTTCAGGCTCCAGATTAGAACAGGTTGCAAGGTCTTGTGATCAACTAAAAAGACTTTTAGTAGTTCCATTTTGGCACTACACAAATTTAATCCACTAAATCTATGCCTTTACACTGAAAAACCCAACTGGGATTTGTTTCAATGTCTCTGGATATTTTGGTGGATAACATCAAGCTTGACTAACCTCTGTTTATTTAATGGACAGTCAAGATATCACAGCAATTATCTTGCTAAAAGTTCATGGATCAATTCAATATATGTGTAATCAATACAAAATTACATACACAATCACAAAAAAGAAAATTTTAAAACATTGTTTGGATGGAGGAGAACAACTCTTTATGCCAGATTTTTGTAATCTAGTCTTGGCAGATTTTTTCTCTATCATTTGAAAACAAAAACTGATACTAAAATTTCCAAGAATTTCTCAAGCAGAATGAAGTAAATGACAAATACGGATGTTGTGTTTAAATATGATCCAGTTGATCATATTAAGTCCTATCCAGTTGACCAGAGCTTGAAGAATCTTTCTATGCTGTGAAATAAGTTACTCTGAAGACTACCTGAATTTACCAGCAACAGGCTAAAAACACTAAGCAAAGTAATTGATGTGAATTAAAAGTACAGTTAGAACCTGGGGTTCTAACCTCCCCATTAGGCTTGAAATAATCGTTCATTTCTTTCTCGTTTTCAGAAGTTTAATGCTTCCTGGTGAGGTATTTTGTGCTTTGTTTACAGGACATTTCCGTTCTCAAGAAATCCTGCTGTTTTGTTCTAGTATTTTCATAAAAACCAACAGCACATAATGCATAATACAATTAATTTAATTTTCACAAATGATAGCCTTACATATTGACCAGTACTCAGTCCTTTTATTTTATGCAGTCCTGCTGTGCTCAGAAATATGTTATGTATGTGTGTAAGAAATAGGCCAACAAAACAGAGAATTGAATTTTCATAAACAACTGGCATAATTAGGATTTCAGATAAAACATATGCTATATTACAATGGCGCTCATTTAATGGACATATTAGTAATTTAAAAAATCAAATTTCTAAAAAGACTTATTGTGGAAGTCTATCATTGAAATAATAACAGCAGTGAAAGAAGATGTTTTCTTTTATTCAGAATGCAGTATTTGAGAGTAAGAGAGACTTGGATCTTAACCTGCATCTAAATAAAAGGCTTTTCGCTGCTTTTGAATAAAGTTTATTCTTGATTTTGCTTTTCTTCTTGTGGAAGAAAACCAAGAGTTGGAACATCACTTTTTTCATTAAACCAGAATTCTGCTTTTCTGAAAAGGCTATTTGAGTGTGGGTTTGGAAATTGTTTTTCAAATGGAAAAATCTTTTCAAAATTCAATTTCAATTATTCAACTTGAATTATCAAGTTAAAAATACAGTAGATTCTATCAAATATACCTAAACCAAAACAAAATTTATCCAAAATAATTGGTTTTCTTTTCCCTCCTTCCTCCTCCCAAATTGTGTTTACACTTCTTTTCAGTCTGAATCAAAGTACTTCATAAAGTCGTGGTAATGAATGTTTTGGATTGGAAGGGACTTTAATCATCATCCACTTCCAACTCCCCCACTATGGGCAGTGATTCCACTTGACCAGGTTGCTCAAAGCCCCATACAAACTGGCCTTGAACAGTTCCAGGGCTGGGGCATCCATAGGTTCCCTGAGAAACTCGTGTTTCACCACCCTCACAGTAAAGAATTTCTTCCTAACATCTGATCTAAATCTCTTGTCTTTTAGGTTAAAACCATTCCCTCCTAGTGCTATTTCTGTACTTTCTATATGGCCGCTCTACAGTTTCCATTCTTTTCATTCTATAGCAGTGGCAAAGTGCAAAAAATATATACATAATTTAAATTACATACTCTTCTACTTTGAGTAAAGAGGAATGCTTGACAAGAGGAGTATTTTATGTATTTCCTCCCCCACACACTGAGATTTCAGGACAATCACATCAATCAGCTCTTTATCCTACCTCACCTTCAGCCCATTTCCTAACAGAATAGTGCATAACAAAAGGCACTGCTCATTGTTACTGATCTATCACAGTCTGCACCCAGGGGTTTGAACAAATCTCACCCTGATCCTTCACTTACTTGGACCTCAGCGTGAGTGTCACCTTTCACTTTGGTCTGCTGGAGTCTGCAGGTCATCAAATCCTCTTCCCCACTAGGGCTCTTAACCCTGTCTAGAAAACAGCAGGAAAGGACTCACACTTCTGAATCTTTCAGTTTCAGACCTGATAACACTAACAGGAAGACTCCATTCCTTCCTTCAACACTAATATCCTTTTACTTTTAAGAGAGACAGATGAAATATTTACTAGTTGATTCTCATTCTTATTCTGCACACATATATGTGATTTCTGCGACTCAGAAATGATGACAATCTTCTCTGTCCCATCCCCGAGGAAATTTCCTTATACTGAGACAAGAAATGGGAAGATGTGCTTCTACCTTGCTTCCCTAGTTGATGGCTCAGCTTCATTTCATCCACCTTCACCACTGGCAAATCTAATTGAGCAGGCTCTAATTGAGCACCATTTGAATGGTGCAGGGAGATGTGGGATCACAAACCATTCAGGCAACCTGTAGTTTGCCCAGTGCAGTGCAGAGGTCAGCTGGGTGCCCAGCCACACATTTCTCAGGGCCCTCAGAAAATGCCAGAAGATTGTGTCTGAGTACCCCATCAGCAAATCAGCTGGAGTGGCAATCTGCACTGTGGAAATTAACAGATCATTGTAATTTCTTAAGAATTCAGTTTATCCGCTATTTTCAATTTTTTTAAAGGGCAGAAAATAACAATTTTACAGCTGATTCTGTTGCCATCTACCTAACTGTATTCCAGCAACCAGCTCAAATTAAAATGCACTGAAATTGAGAGGGAGTTCTGCCTCTAAAGTTCACTGGATACCTCTCTGGTATATGTGCAGTTTTACCCAGCAATAACATTGCTGAACAAGTAACTAGCATATTTAAACAAGTTGGACATCCATAAAGGGGTCTTTTCTCTTCCAGAATAGAATAGAATAGAATAGAATAGAATAGAATAGAATAGAATAGAATAGAATAGAATAGAATAGAATAGAATAGAATAGAATAGAATAGAATAGAATAGAATAGAATAGAATAGAATAGAATAGCCTGCCTCAAGCTGTAACATATTTGTTGGAGCACTAATTCAAAAAATTTATTTACCTCCTCTGCTTGAGGTAACCTCCCAAATTCCCAGTACACACATAAACAAAGAGGTTATATGATATGTTGTTTCTCTAACTACACATCACTACTCTTTCTCCAGTTCTGGGACTTTGAAGAAAGAAATTGAACATTCTTTGTTACCTCTGGACCCACCTATCGCACTGAGGGTCCTGCCCTGGCTGCACCGGCTTTGAACGGGGGGGCTGGGTTGTCTCCAGAGCTGCCTCCCCACCTCAGCCATTTAGGCCTTGAAAAATAGAGAAGACCTAGATTCAGGTCCCTGGTTTGAAGATCATCTCCATGTTTTGCAACAGGAAAATGTGATTTTGACTTCTACATCAAGACAACCTGCCATTCATAAATATACCTCCAGATCACAAAAAAACTTATTGTGTTGCCTTTCCCTGGTCTTAAAATTAAAACAAAAACATGGTTTATGGGGAAAAGGGGTTTTTACCTCGGTATTTATTTAAGGATCCTTGGGTGCAGCATTTCATCCAGGTGAAATGCCCCAACATGCACACACCACACCTCACACTCCGAAATACACACAATTATAGGCCTTGCAAATTAACATATTTATCAAAGATTCCCCAATGAGAGGCTTGAGTGAACACCCCATTCTGAGGAACCTTCCCCCTGGATGGGCCTATCTTAGTTTACAGAAATATGTTCTGGAGAGAACCTTGGTGTCTGGGGCTTCCAGGATGTTTGATCTTCCTGTTTAATGGTACAGTGAGTCTCAGCTGAGTTATCAGACTTGGAAAGTTACAAGTATGTAGGCTAAAAGCACTAAGAATAAATAAAACTGTATTAAAAGAGTGTGTAAGAGGGGTATAAAAGAAAAAGCAAAAATTCATCCTGGCATCAATTGGGGTCAATGGTAAAGTGAATCAAAACTTTTCTTCTGTTTTGTAGCAGTCACACCTGTCTTGTCTTCACAGAGTTAGCATGCAAATAGATGCCTTTCATCCAACCATTTGTGTTTGACTCTCTAAATGACTTCCTGTTATTTAGTCTACAATCAATGTATTGCATGAATTTTATTTCAGACACATCCACTTTTTCAAGATACAGACTGATTCATTTAAGATTAATTTGCAACACCAAGCAGATGATAAATTTAATGTGGGTTACACTAGGCTCTATATGCATCTCTCATTTTCCACCAAAGTGTGTCTTTGTGAAAGGAGGACTTTCTCCTGTGTATCCCTTTAAAATGACACATGTGCCCTTGGGTTACCTCTCCTGTGGGGGGGCAGAGAAAGAGAGAGGGGGGGAACAAAGAGAATTTTCTAACTCTTATTCTGAAGATGACAACCAAAAATAAAGGCAGTATTTCAGTCTGTTATACCCTTAAAACGTGTGCTTCAAACACAAGGGCTAACATTACGAAACGAATGAAATAGGAGTTAGCTATTTCCTTACTATGTCCACTATCTTTGGAATTTTGTTACACATATTTTTCTTCTTTACTGCCATTTTCTTTCTATTTCCCCCTTTTCTCCTTACTACTATATATCCAATGTCATGTTTTTTGTTTGCATACACGTGTACGCATTGTGGGAAGGGAAAAATTTTCCAAAGGGTTTAGAACTCTTCCATTTTCTTTGATAGGTATCACAAGTGGCTTGGAAATCTTGAGATCGGCAATTTGATTTCCCACAACCCTCATGTTTTCTTCTATATTGTCTCCAAGAAAGAACTTTGGGAAGCCTTCCTTCTCTGTTGGTCAATTCCTTCATGCAGTAAAGGTTTCTTCAGAGTTAGTGACCTTCTCCATTTTCTGGCCACTCCAAGAAAGCTCCTGTAGCCTAACAAAGAAAGAATTACTGATGTATTTTATTTATTTGATTCATTCTTATTATTTATCAATAATCTAAGAAAGGATTCTATTTTAGTCTAGTAAATCTATTTTTTTTCTAGCGGTAGTCTCTTAAAATTCTCTATTTTTATATTCACAGAAAAAAATACCTTTAAAAATAAAAAAGGCAACTCTGCAAAGGTTCTTGAGGTGTGGCTATTTCTTACACTTAACAGCATATTTTCTTAAGACAAAACAAAGTTTACAACTTTTAACTATGCTGATTACATACTTAAGATATGTACCTCTAAACATGAAATGACATCTAACTTTTTCTAATTTTATTATTTAACCTGGATTTTAAATTTGGGAAATGTTCATCCCTATGTCCAATTTCAGTTCTAACGGATTTTGTTTACCAGTATCATGGGAAGTGTATATTGTCTCAAATGATCAATATGGGCAACATTTCCAAGTACTCCTACGCCTGCCCTTTAATGAGATATAATTCACCTCCTGTTTTTTTAGACTCTCAATATTTATGCATCGTCTTCTTTCTTATTGAGTCATTTATATTCATGGTGGTACAGTTTCTTCTTTCTAGGATGTACCACCTTGATGCATTTATTGATTTCCCCTAGATGCTTTGATTAACAAATCACTTATTTCCTCACTTCAGCCTTTCTTAATTTTCTGTCTCGCCTGATAAGTGTTTAATTGTAGCTAATACTTCCATTTCCTTGCTATCCATTAAATTGTCGTCTTCATTTCCTCTTTCTTGTTCCATGTTCATTTGCTCTGCTAATTTAAATTTTTGACCACCTCTAAGCTATGGTATCTATTTTAGTCTTCAATCTTCCCACCTCTCCCCTCCAGACAAAACTTCATCCTACTGAGTACCTGTTGTGCTTTTTTAGGAACCTGCTAACTTTTTTCACCATGGTAGATAATAATATGGTTAAGCAAGCTTCACCTAAGGGGAATAAAATTCTTCTTCCCGTAATTCTGAGTGTGCATTACCAGGTCAGCATAAAAAACTTTTCCTGGGACATAAAAATTAGTGCCAGGATCTGTTAATGTAAATCAGGCCTGATTTCAGTACCTAGCTTTCAGTACTTCTTATAGGTGTCTCCAGTTTAAAAGAGCAGGATGGTTACTACAAACATAGTGTAAACCCTTGAATTTCTGCTGGCTTCTCCTATCATCAGGGAGTCACTGTTGAGTCTCTTCACATGAAGGTATTCCCACCACAGAGAAACCATATTACAAATACAAGATATTTTAGCTCCTCTAAACAAGAGTATATCCCTTTTCTCCATTAAGACCCTTAGAAATTGTATTGAGTAGTTATCTACATGCTTTAGTGTTTGCAAAGAGCATAGTAATTCACTTTAATGTCCAGAATTAGACAATAAAGTTACAAAGGTTTAATGAATAGATTCACAGAAGTGAAACAAGATGCAAGCTTTCATCAGCATCAGTGTTAGATCTCCCCCTTCTTGTCATCTAACAAATATCTCCCTTGTCATCTAACCACACGCTCAGCTGTGTGTCTACTCTTACATAAACCTTAGGTCTGATGCACTAAAAGGGTACTGCAATCCGAGGAGATAGGTAAATTCTAAACCTGAATCTTGCCCTACATTTGTTTTCAGAGTTTTCCCTTTTCATAACTTCAAGATTTCTGAGAACAGAAATCAGTCAGGACTTTGAATTTAGCTTTTTCCTCATGAAAACTTGCTCACATACCCATAAATTAAGGAAACATTATTGTCTAAGTGAAGCCATCTCTAACCAGATATAAAGAGTTCACCAATCTTCTGAGAGCAAAATGTTCTTTACCTCCTGGCAGAGAGACATTGAGATCTCAGGGCAAAAGCAGGAGATTATCTACCAACCCATTTATAAATTGTAAATCTATGTTACATGCATGCATACATATATATATATATGCATGTATGTATATATATATAGATAGATGTAAATAGATAGATATAGATGTATATAAATATCTATGTAAATAGATAGATAGATATGTATGTGTGTATATATATATGTATGTATGTATGCATCTATGTATGAGATTATGTGTGTGTTTTATAATTGAGCTGTGGACTATAGTAATAAAGCACATTTTTGGATTAATTACTTCCTGATCCTGGTTTGAAGCCCACTATGTCAGACACCTCCTACAAACCAGTATCTATTCTATTTCACTTCATTGTCTATGGTCAGAAAATCAACACTTTTCTTATCCTCTCATTGGACAATTAGTTGCTGCTAGAAGGATCGTTTCTCTAATCACCTTCCTTGCCAGTTGAGTCACAGAATATTCGAGATGGAGGGGACCCACAAGGATCATCAAGTCCTACTCCTAAGTGATTGGCCCATACAGGGATGACCCTGGTGCTATTTCTGTGCTCTAACCAACTGAGCTAATCTCATCGTGTATTTATCCACACCTGCCTATTTCTGCCCGTTTCCAGGGCCCAAAACCTCTGATGTGTACTTAGAAATCTGTCTTCTTTCTACAACCAAACACAAGTCATTCATAAGCTGTTAGAGAGGAAGATATTTCTCGGCCTTCTCTTAGAGAATCAGCCACTGTAAGCGTTGGTGGTGCCAATAAAGCCTGCCAGCCAGTGATGAGTGAAATTATTTATATGTAAAATAACTGGTAGCTATAGCCCATGACAACAGGAGAATTTTCTTTTATTCCAGCTGTCATTTCAAATGGGAATTTCATTTATTACCTATCTATCTTCTTTATTTTGTAACTTTCCAATTGCAATAAGAAGACCAAAAGTAGTTACAAGCAATTGACATTTACTTTACTTGATTATGAAAGTTTGGTCACACTTGCCAGTTTAATCTGCATATAAACTGATGGCCTGGCAAAATTGGCCTTTGAAAAAAACCATATGGTAGAGTTAATCACTGTGAAATCCTCGAGGCTTTGCAAATCGTTGGAAAGGCATCCAAGCAAGCTGTTCAGCAACATTAAATCTTTGCAACTATATGTTAGGTACCAAAATCATGTTCCAATATTTTATATCATCTTAAGCTAAAAATCATCCGTCACTGATTTGGAAAAAAAATTATTCTGTGTTATTCTGTATTTGAATTACTGTCAAGTTCTTTTATTTGTTATAAGTAATAAATCAGTTTATAGAGAATTGTTTCTGCATATTTATTCACAAATAAATATTTAGCTTTATATATAAAATTCTTACTATGAAATTATTGCTTAGTGAATTTTGCAAGGTATTTCTGTGGTGATTAATTTTCCTCTTGATAATTATGGTAAAGATAAGGTATGTATGTAAGGCCTCTTTCACTGCATATGAACAAAAACTTATATGTAGATACTGGACTGAACTGGTTCTTCTGAATCTTGTGCAAAAACATTCATATAAACCTAAGGCAAATTTCTGTCAGATCTATGCTAATAACAGTGTCATGTGAGACTTCCTTCTAAGATGCATTTGGTTAGGGTAGTAGCAGATTTCTTACCCCAAACTCTAGTCCTTTTTAACACCCTCTAAGAGAGGAATGTTGGATGTTTCCAATTTAAGCATTAATCATAAAAACAGAAGGTACTGGGATTACCAGTCTGTTTTTTAACCAACAATAAATTGTATTTTGCAGCTTCTTAAGGACTGAACAACACATGATTGAACTGCTCAGACTTCAAGTCTGAGGCCTACAAGTTCAGCTTTTTCAGAATCCTTATCAAGCTCCACTGCATCACCTCCCAGAGGGGATATGAAATCCATGCATAATCTACATTTTCTCACACTCTCATAAATTAGATTATTTCAGTTTGAAAGCACAGCTACAGAGGATATTTTGTCTTTTTAAGGACTTCTCTGCTGGCAACTGGAATTGGTATTAAATAAAGGAAAAAGGAAATAGTCTGAGCAGGTTTTGGCCATTTTAGTAGACAGCATCCAAAATCTGAAAACTTATGTTGTCTAGTAACTAGGTAATTTGCTTTCCTAGTGACAGGACTAGAGGCAATGGACAAAAACTGAAACTCAGGAGGTACCTTCTGAACAACAAGAAACACTATTTGACTCTGAGGATGACCAAGCGGAGTCACAGGTTGATCAGGAAGGTTTTGGAGATCCCATCCCTGGGGAGAATCAAAAGCTGACTGGACACAATCCTGGTTCTAGGTCACCCTGCTTGAGTCAGAGATTGGACCAGAAGCTCTCTAGAGGTCCCTCCCAACCTCAACCATTCTGTGATTGTGGGAACCATTAAAGAATAAAATACAATTTTGTTTAGCCTGTGGCCATTCTCTCATTTCTCAATTCTGCAAGAAATGTTTCAGTCTAGATTGCTCCTGAAAGTCCTGAACTCTCCATGGTTTTGTTTTCTAAAGAAAACAAAAAAAAAGGAAAATTTGTACTTATTACACCACCAGAATTATATTTTCAAAGTTGCTTGTATTTCCCTACACCTGCAAGTCAAAATACAAAGTCTTCAAGCAGAAAGTAAGCTACTGCCAAAACCTACAGCCTGGCTAAAAAGATTTTTAAAGAAAATAGTTATTCACATATTCTGAAAACTCACTATGTCAGAAAAAATTCCTAGAACACATTTCAGTTCTTTGCCCAGTTCAGTGTTATAACTGAAAGTTGCTTCTGTTAGTCAGTGAACTTTTATACAGTTTGATAGACCTTACCATTAAGCATTTTTTCTAGCATTCAGCCTAGATTGCCCTTTGCTCCATTTCTTTCCATTAGTGATAATTTTAAGCATTTATAGCCACCAGCAGTTTTTCTTCCTTCCTGGTGCACACAGTCATTTAATAACTATCTAATGATTTGGGCTCATTTGCATAATGCTCAGTAACTCTTTGCTCTATCAGAAATCCCACTGACTTCAACAGGCTGTAATTATTGAACCAAATCTTCCATCATGACATTCACTCTTAATGCCAAAAAAGCTCAGGACCTGCATTTAAATCATGGGAATTAACTCAGTGTCCCATTTGGGGATCAAATCTGCAGGAGTTTTATCTTGTGTTTGAATGAAGGTCTACCAAGCAGGGAAAATGAGGAGAAGAATGTGGACACCTTGCAGAAGAGAGAGATTAAGTGCCACATTTATCAACTTTTAAGTAAACAGCACAATGTTTGGAAGTCCCTGGTAACTTGCTGCTGCATTCAGCAGCTTTCTATCTTGGAGTCTTGAAGTAGATTTAAGTTTTGTGACAGATGCTGCTATTAATATTCCGTTAGACTGGACTGGAAATAATTACTGCTATCCAACAGCTAGGTTTTATTACTTTAACACTCACAATAGCTGGGAAAAATATTTTAAGCAATGTAATTAACATAATTTAATTGACAGTCCAAATGCTAAAATCCAAACAACTGAAGATTCAACATTAGTTTAATCAGGCTTCGGACTTGCCTTGTGCATGTCTGTAATTATACTCTGAATTTAATGGATAGTTATTATATCAGATGTTGCTTAAAACTCATGAAATCTTTGTATTTTTGAGTTGATACGGCTAATCGAAGTTCAAAACTATTGCAGGGAGTGTTATAAAAGACAACAATAACCATTTTATTTGTTGAAATATTGATGTTAAGAACGATAAAGGAAATCCATTGAGTATAGTAGAGTGTTTAATCACTTAAAAAAAATAAAAAGACAAAAATAATTTTTTAAAAAGGCTCTATTTATACCCTATAGATAAAATTATGAACAACAATACTAGGACCTTCCATGCATAGAGAGAAAGCAGAAATTTAACAACACATTTAAAAGGCATCACAATAAGGCAACTCAATAAATTATTTTTTGTCTGTTTACTGAGAAAAGCCTCACAGGGTAATAAATCTCATCTATCTGGGAAGCAGAGAGCCTGGAGGCTGAAATTACCTACAAGATGATATGAACTATTGTGTTTGTTACACCAGAAAAATGGCTCTTCCATCTAAAAAGATGGTATTCAGAAATTCATAAAATATAAACTTCATCATTAGTAGCCTTAATGAGTGCTGAATTTTTTTTCTGAGCTGCAGCCAAAATCAAATTTAATTTCCAGACAAACCATTTCTACCAAGTCAGTATCTAAGGAAAAACCATGCTGCCAGGACAGCAGAGCAAAATGGAGGTAATTAGCCTTCACAAAGGGGGGCCCTATTAATGCTTATTCATTTTTGCAAGGAAGTGAACAATTAGATGTGTATGACCTGATGTGAATACACACGGCACAGCTTTTCCCTTGAGAGACACTCCTCTGATGAAGAAATCCCATCCATCTTGTGGAATACTTCACTAAGTAGTGAAAAGGCTGGATAGCTATGTCTTGTCTTTGACACCAACTATTGTTTCCTTATTTACAAAGGCCCTTATCTGCTGTACAAGAGGAGGGAATATGCCATTCTTCCCTTTTTCCCTGTACACACCTCTCAGACCCTGTTACCTACCCTTTATTCGAACAACCAGAGTCCTCAGCAGAGGTATTTATCTGCGCTACCCTGGGCAAGGAAGGCCTATTTTTATAAGCTAAAAAATCATACTTACAAACACCTTACCAATAACCTTGCATGTTTGTCAGACCTGTCAACTTGTACCATCAACATAAGAAAGTGAAGGAAAAGAGTAGACTTTAAGGAAAGAAACTGAAGAACTCTTTACTTGCCTTTAATAATAAGAGAAGCTGGAGGCTTTAGGACTTGCAAAGAGAATTCTGTTCTAAATGATGTTTTACAGAAATACTGCAAGTAAAAAAAATATATTTCTCTAAGTTTCCTTCAAAACATACTCCTGAAATTCAGCTTTCAAATTAACAGCATTTGTACTAGATGTCATCTCACCATCTCTTAAAACAAACAAACAAACAAACAAAAAAGGCCAAGTGATCAATATTTGGGACCAAGTGTATTGAAAAGCTTGATCCATATTTTGGAGTTTTTGATCAATACAGAGTCACTTTAATGTGCCACAGCTGCAATAGGCATTTGGCAACTTCACAACAGTCTTAGAAGATTTAGAAAAGTTAGATAGGCAACTGAGAGTCCAACGGTCAGAAAAGAGGCGTTTCAAGTAAACAAATAGATCTGGTTTTTGCATGTAAGCCAGAATTTTGTTATCACATAGTCAGAGACAACCTGGAACAGACATTCACTTTAAAACTTCAAATCATGTATATTTTTATCCTATTATGTTTTTATTTTCACATCTCATTTTACTTTCAGTAACCAAACTCTTAGTCTTTAATTAAGCTTCTTAATTCCTCTGGAAATCAATGTCTAGCAAAATGATTTTTTGTTTTGAAACAGAAGCATGGAAAAATTTTAAATCTTCATTCTGGCACTTTATTCAACAAATATTAAAGAATATCACAGCTTTCTTCATGCCTTCTCTACTTTTCTCAGTAAAAGCAAGCTGTGCTAGACCGAAAAATTATAGATAGTGCCTTTATAAGTGATCTACTGTAAGAAGCATACATATACAATTAGGATAAATTATTTGAACACATTCCTTTATCTGAGAATGATAAGCTGCAATATCTCTCCATCTGTCCTGTTGACATCTATATCTCCCACACAGTTGTATCAAAATTATTTCTTTCAAGATTAATCTGACTACATTATGTGTTGTTTAAACTTAAACCTTTAAATTTGATTCTGTATTTCAAAGTATAAAATAAATGTTATCCTTCAGATTATTCAGCTATTGAGAGGAAGATTCATTTATTAGCAGATGAATCTTCCTATTAGAATTTCTGAACATTTGTTTTCCATCAAGCTGGCCTCTTAACCACCTCTCAGTTTTCTGTTGATTACAGAATTATGCTACATTTCACAAGTAATTTGTCAATATTTACCTGTGATACCATTCAAGCTTTCCAGCATTTACTCAAGATCTTAACTTTTCTGGGAACAGAGACAGAATATTTACTAGCTCAAAATCTTTGACATAGGTTACTAATCAAAATAAACATATGCTAAAAAAATGAAAGAGCAATATTTACCTTTGTGTCAAAATGAATGCAAGACTTCTCTTCTTTAAGTTTATTTCAAAGGGTTATGTGCATTTTCAGAGTTCCAAAAGGTGTAGTGACGTAATAGTAAGAACAGGAGCCAACTGGGAAATGTTGTCATTCTTTCCAATGGAAAATATTTATTTGTTTTCTGGAGTAGAATAAATCTTTTGAATGAAAGACAGATTTCCTAAAGAAAGACAGAGATAATAAGATGTGGAAGAAATGCAAAATATGTAGGAAACCAGCAAAAGGATGGATTGGCAATTGCTGGTGACTAACAATTAATTAGATGGTGGGATGAAGGACAACACTGAAAAGAAAAATATTTGCCTGAAGAGACTTCTCTGTCACAGCTCCTGAAGGGTGGGAATTGGGATGGATCTAAATATTTCCACCTGTATTTTTTTGCATAAGACATGCACCATGTTGATGTCAGTGATATTTGCTGATAAACCTGTGCTAGGAGCACTGTCGATACAGATGAAAGTGGAAATATTCCATATGAAAAATTTAGGGCACTTGATACTTAATTACATTTTTGTTACTGCTATAGATGCCCACAAGTTTGAGGTAACTGAGAATGGCCTGAATATGGCAGGGAATTTCCAACCACATGTCAGTATTATGCTCAAACTATGAAAAAAGACAGATGTTATTCCAAGTTGCTTCCCAAGAGTCAGAGTCATGAAGTTCATCATGTGATGTGCATTTGAATTGTTGTGTACAATGAGATCACATAAACTCAAATTACTGAATTAATTGAAATTCAAAAATACAATGAGACCTATTAAAAGCCACAAAAACTCTCATAATTTGTGTGGCCAAATGATGAGAAATAAAAACTTCCAAATGTAGAGTGAGGAGCTAATATATTGAAGATACTATTTCCAATACCTCTTCCCAGAAAAATACTTTTGAGGAAAATATTCCAGTTGCAGTTCAGACCATCACTGGGCAGGACTAAGCTGAAAAAGAAAAAAAGAATCACAAGTAAATCAAAGTTGGATTTTTCAGGGGAATTTTTTATTTATTGGCTACTGGGAGTTGTTGTTTCAAAGCAGAGACTGAAGGAAAAATGAAGTGCAAGTTTTTAGTAAGCAGCTAAGAAACCATTTCCTAAGATCTGATACTACACAGAACATTACATGTTGGAATTTTATTGTTGACCACAATATGGCAAAATTACATTCCCTGGAACATATTAACTTATTTGGAGTTTTATGAGAAAAGAAAACTAAGGTATTGCATGTTTTTTGAACAATGTTATATTATAGAAATTTGTTGCCTTTGGGAAACATTCTGTCAGAAATTCTTCTAATATTCAATAATATGAGGTGGGGAACAAAACCTTTGAGGCAGGAATGGATCTGAGCTCAGAGCTACACTGTGGAAATCAAGAAGCTGGATTTCACAGTGTAATGGCTTCACTGAGCCATTGCAATAATACAAAGTTTCCCAGCAATCATCTAGTCCAACACAGGCTCTCTATTCCCACCATTTTAAAATAAGCAAAAGAAACTCATTAAACAAAAATCAATTTGATTTTAAGCATTTGACTCATCTCTTTTAGAAGAATACCATGTGGAACAATTTTTGCAACAGATTTGGACTTGGCAATTTGCCCACTTCTGACATAAACGAAGTCTGGACATCTAATGTCATCCCAGAATAGGTGGGATATATCTTGGATATCAAAGAAGATATGAGACAACACTTCCTCCAGTTGTTACACACTAACCTAGTTTATATTCTTGGGCTCCTTTCCTTCACTACTCTCACTTCATCATAGTAACTTTAAAATTTGTGCCTCTCTGACGAACATTAAGCAACAGTTCAGACAAATCCTCCATTTTTACTTGTTTCTTTGTAGTGCTTGAATCCTCAAGTCTACCTCAGTCTTAAACTGTGGGATTTGTGACTATGAATCAGAGGTAAAAAAACCCAAAAAGTGTCAATGAAGTTTTAGTGGTAGACCTTAGCTTTGAAGACATTTTTCTCAAACTACAAATAGTTCTAAATACACCTGCATACAAATTGTTTATTGATTTCTCTAATACTCTCATGCAATTTTTCAGACAGTTTGAGTTAATGAACTTCTTTCTAAGGAATGTGAACCTATATTCAACATATGGGACCGAACAAATAAGTCTTTTTCTTGCCTTTCACATTTCTTCTTTCTTATGTGTCTAGAAAGAGTCTTTTCAAAATAGTTTCTTTTACCATAGTCTGATCAACAGAAACCAAGGCAGCAAGTAAAGTTTAGAATTTTTCAATGAGCTGAATCCACTTCAAACTAGATTTTCAGCTGTATGAAACTAGGAGAGATGTTCATATCTTACCCTCTAGTATCTCACTGTAACCAAAGCAGCATTCAAATGTAATTTTTTCATCTTCCAGTCATCCAGATCCGGCCTAATCACAACAAATTAGAGCAGTAGTTTGTTTGCTGCAGTAGGCAGTGGTTCTATGGGGCATGTTCATGTCTGAAATGATGAAAACATTTGTGAGATGCATTGTAACCAGCTGAAATAAGCTTTATAGATAATCTAAAAAAAAAAGTTATTTCATCCTTGTAATATGACAAGAGATGTTACACCATTCCACTGGTAAAGAAACTTTGTAATAAACAGCTTGTGATTCAGTACAGAACCTGAAGTTCAGATAACTGATTCAAATGTTATTTTGAAATCTTATTTAACCTATTGCATTGGATTGGAGGATGGAAACCCTGGCCTGCACCTGCTCCTTTCTTCTGAAGGCAGTATTCCCTTTGCCCCTTAGTACATGTGACAATATGAATGCTACATTAATATTACTACTGTTGGTGTTAAATCTCAAACCTTAATTTAACCAAGCCAGCCTTTGACTGATGACTGATGAACCCACTTCCAGTCATGCTCTGAATGGTGGTTTAATTGCATTTCATTAGATTGAGTACAAAAACCAAAGCCATTAGTATTGGAAAAATTTTATTGAATAACGTACTTCATGTGCAGGTATTCTGTAAGATAGGACAGATTTCAATTAATATCTGCAATAAAGGAAAAACTGTGAGTAAAGAGACAAGGCTGCAAAATCAACTATAAGGATATCTTAAAAATATTTCTTCTGATAGTTTCCTAGCAAATGTTTTGGCTAAACAAACGAAAGAGAAAAAAATGGTTACTTAAGTTTGCAGTGTTCTGGGTCTGAAGCCATCTTTACTTCTGGCCATAGTACAGACTGAATGAGAGCCTCCTTGTTTTGCTTAGGTGACAGATTATTAAAGTAACAAATGTAAAACCTGACCAAAAATGTCTGAAGATGGCACAGGGTGATGGAGTTGGAGCACATGCCCTTGTTTTTGTCTTTGTTTCAAAGTACATTAAAAGTCAGTGAAGGAGAGAAAAGGTAGAGACCGTTGTCCAAGGTGTTGAAACACATCACATCTCCTACAAAAATGTTGTCTGTCTCAACATCCTCCTGCATTTCCATTTCTCATGTTTATATCTGTCCTATCTGTTTCCTTGTCTGTATGCAGTCACAGAATTCAATGGCTTCTTTTATGCTGAGTCTCTTTTTGAAGAGTTCTTCTGCTCATACTCCTAGGAAAAGCTCTCAAAACCTCACTTCACAAAGATTAGAGTCTTTTGTGTATTCCAGAATTTTTTGTCCATTTCTCCCTCATCTGAACTCTCTTCTTTTAAATATGTGTGATTAGCCTTCAAAAGTACCATAATCCTTACTTCTGCAAATAATCCTTCTCACTGGCCATGGTCCTACTCCGAGGCTCAGGCCCATAACTGATTGCCTGAACAGCTGGCTTACACAACAGGAAAATTAAAAGCTCACATTTTCTTCTGCACTGTATACCTCCTCCTGTGTGGGGGAAGAAAGAAAGGGAGGGGAAAAATCAGTAATGAATAGTTTTGCAATTTGTTCAGATGCAGAGAATTTCTCTCCCAGCACCAGGAACAGAACTCAGAAACCATTTTTTAATTAACATAATAAAGCTTGGCCTCATTATTCTGCCTCTATGCATTCAATGCTATTGGTATACTGGCATTGTTGCTGTGGCACCTGCAGCTTAAGAGCCTGAATTATTAGACCAGCTATTTAAAAACACAAGAGGACACAGGATCTGTACTTTCTCCCTCAATATATTCCTATATTTTCCATTTTTAAAATGTTTTTATGCTAATTATCCCTGGCCAAAGCATTGAAATAAATTATTTTCTCCATTCCACAGTGGTTCCCCAAACAGTAGGTGAAGAGCTGCAGTCCTGCTTGTTTTCGTCATTGGGCCCTCTCTGGAATATGGAACTTCAATCTGTAAGGAAACTGCAGACACAAAAAAGTCAAAGTTATTATGCTCTATCAAAAAAAAAAAAAAAAAAAAAAAAAAAAAAAAAGAAGACTATTCAAAGGCAATTACGCTATTTTTGTTGTTAATGATCTTAATTCAAGGTTTTCATCAATGCTTATTATAGTGTAGGTATAAAATTCTTCCTATGTGCTCTCCAGTGGCTTTTTTGGAAGATAAAGAATTTTGTAAAGACTCCAGGGACGTACTTTGCTTCAAAATTGCAGTCAAAACTAAATAAAAGTAATTGACAACTTTTTACTATCTGTTAGGTCTTCACATATTCTGACTTGAGCCACAAGAGATGGCCAAGTCTATTTGTCATTATCATTTTTTCTGAGTCTGTCTGCAGTTCTTCTCCCAGTCTCCAGATTAATTCATTGTATTTGTCAAGTATTAGCTGTCCTCCGTAGATTTCAATGCCTTACACATTGAAGACAATGCCTTGTCTTAGAATTCAGTTAATTAGTTCAGAGTAGGGGGGATGGGGAAACAAAAAAGCCAAACAAACAAGCTTAAAAAAACCCCAAAATACCTAAAAGAAAAAAAAACAAAACAAAACAAACCACAACAAAAAACCCCATATAAATCCCCCTAAATCTTTGTGAGATCTTGTGAGAACCCTATATTTTATACATATGGAGGGAGTATACTACAAATAAATATGTATATACCTTATACATATTTTCCATTTTCAGTTATGTTCCTGATTCTGTCTTCACACTGTAATTTTCCTGCCAACGAAGTATTTCCAGTATAGTGAATATTTTCGGTTGTTACTAGAAGAAGAGTGAGTTATGTGCTTGAATAGTGTTGTGGGAGGAAGAATCAGTATTTAAGGTCAAAATGTTGTCTATTTTTTAAATTCTGGTTTTGGTTTTATGCTGCCATACATGAAAGTGGATTTTCACTATGATTAAATCAACTCAGAGGAAAACAGAAAGTGAACCGGACCACATGAATTTCAGAGCAGAGAGACACAATCCTCTGATATTCCACAGAACTGTAACCCACTTATTAGGTATAGGATTAACAAATTAACTTTGTGCTTGTGGAGCCCAGAAATTTCCAGATATTGCATTTATGAAGATCTTATATTATGATCTTTTGAAAAGGATAACAGGACAATTTACCACCATTCCCACTTCTACTGTGGGAATTATGAAAACTGGGAGACACCAAAAAGTTAAATATTTCTATACGTACCATATAAATACAAAGGCACCTAAATGGAGCATGTCATTTTCTACAAAGCTTCTCAATAATTTATTATATTCTTCTAAACTTGTTGCAGAACTGTGAAAATTTCAATGCAGAAGTCAATCACCACATCAAAGAAAAACGAGGATTTCACTAGAACTCCCCATTCAAAACCAGGATAACTTTAAAAGTAAATCAAACTTCCGATTTGTATCAAGTTGCTCAGGGCCGTGTCCAAGCAGGTTTGAACACCCCAAGTGATGAAGGCTGTACAATCTCTCTGGTCACCTGCTCCAGTGATTGACCTCTCTCATTGCCAAAATATTTTTTCTTCAACACATCAGAAATTTCCTTTGCTGCAAATGGTGACTGAAGAGACTGAAATTCCTGAATGTCCTAGCTTCAAAAATCCTTCAGGGCACTCTGCTCTGCTGCTGCTAAACCTGTCATAACAGTTGAGAAAGGTTTTAATAAAAATAGAGAGAAAAGAGCCAGAGAACTGGTTTGAGGGCACGCATGATAAATGAATGTTTCCTCATTTGCTCCCTGGTGGGACCATACACACACAACTGGGTAGCTACCTAAGAGAGATGTGAGTAGAAATTGGCTTTTCAGCTGTTGACAGTTTGACTCCAGAGAGTTTGTGTTATCTATTTACCTTGGAATTTTGGGAAGTCCATCAGATTTTGCAGCCCAGAAGTAGACAAAGGTTCTGAGATGCCCTTCTAACCCTACTAAGTTTTTAGCTTGAGGAAGTAATTCTTTGACGTGCAGTAAAATAGTTTTCTGCTGTGATACTGATTTCACAGACTAGTGTACAACCACTGATGCAGCACAGATCAGTGAATTAGACCTTAGCTCCTGATGTCCAGCTGTAGACATCTAGTCCCAAGAAATTCAGTATACATGCCTAACAAAGTCAAGCTAAAACACATTCAAAGTTTAAGATTTTAAGGGAGTAGACAGTAAAGCCCTATTGTATCTACAGCCTAGGTCAAAAGATCACTGGTAATGTACAGTCTTGAAGTATTTAGTGTGTTACATATGACTATATTAGATACACAGACACAATACAGTAAGAAAATTAAAATTATATTAGCATGGGACGTATGGATTTGTTGTATTTTAATTTTGACTAAATTGGAAAAAATCATTAAATAGAAGTAATGAGAAAGTTATTTCAACCTTTGTCTCATTAGATATCTTGTAATTCTTATTCTATGATTTTAATATTGATATATAATCAACAAAATTTTAGTTTTCCTGGGAGAATATTTCCCAGTGTGGCAGTTATCTAATACCACTACACCCACAACAATCCCCCTAAAGTAGTTGAGGCTCATGAAAGTTATGTATCTAGTTCTATTTCTTATTTTGGAATAAGAAACACTCCGGAACTTTCAAAATACTGAGAAAAATATACTATACTATTCGCAAACACTTCTTTCAAGCCACCAGCTCAATTTATGCCAATTTGTATCATTCTGCCATTTCAAAATGGTGCAAGTATCCCCTCAGTGACACTCCAGTCCCGGAAGGAAGAAAGGCTTGAAAGTTTAAAGCTGAGCTGATTTTATGCTTCACAGGAGCACAGGGTTTAGAAAACAATGTTAAACTCTGGTGACAGATCTGCTTGTCTGTGAAAACAAGGGTGAATCTTTTGAATTACTGAAGAGTGACAACATGCTAAATCACTGCCTGTAGGCATAACTTTATTGTCCTGTGGAGCACGAGATGGTGTGAGTGTGCTGTTCAGCCTTACAGTGGGCTCTGATGGATGGGGGCTGTGGTGAAATTAAACCAAATGATGGTTTGGTGCCTGAGCTCTGAGTGCTGAGTCCTTCACGATACTTTCACATTAGCTGTGGGGAGTGCAATAGATCTTAGCACTGCATGGTGATGCTTTTTACCAGAACCTTCAATTTCATCCCATGGACTACTATGGCTTCTAATTAGAGAATTTATTTTTTCCTCAAACAACATAACACAACCTGGTCCTGCAAGTCATATTGAAAAATCTGTTTATAGGAATTGTTACACAATTGAAAGCCCCAGCCACAGTGAGATGTTCTGTTTCACAGGAAGTACCTTTAAATTTCATTTTTGATACAAAGAAAAAGTGTAAATATAAATGTTTATAGCTGAACAATAAATAGAATAGAAAGACACATAAATGTAGTAATAGACCAATATGTATCTGAGTAAATTATGATGTTATGTTCTTGCCAGAGCTAAAAGTACTTCAGGTGTTTTATCCTGAAAAGCTCAGGTAATCCCTTGAGAAAAATAGCGTTAACATTCAGAGAAGCTCCTGCTTTGGTGAAGGATACTCACTGAGATAGCTGAGAATTCAGGACATCCAGCAAGATGTCAATGAACTATCCCAGCTTAAAAACAGCAGCACTGGTTTATTGACTGGTTTTGTATATGAGGCCTCACAACAGCCAGGTTGGCTGCAACTCCTACCAAGGCAGCCAGACTTAGCAGCCCTACCTGGAGTTTCCATGAGTTAAGATAACTGCTTGTAGAAAATCCAAACTGCCAGTCTTTTCTACTCCTATATGAGTACCTTGGTAGTACTTTCACCTAGCTTCAGATATGGTGCTCCTCAGGAAAAAACACTCAGGAAATGAATCTGTTGAAGCTGAAGGAAAAATCCTGCAGATTCTTACTAGAAAACACCTGCTACTGGTCACCTCATGGAGCTCAGAGCAATTCCTCAGTGTCAAGTTTAGCTTCACAATGAAAGAAAGAAACATATTTCCATGATTCTAAAGCTCTGATATTTAGTATGATAAATATTCTTTTCTGGCAAATGTTCTTAATTTTTTTAATCATATAAAAAATCAGCAGTTTGTTTCAACAATAGGAAGGCTAGATCTGACAAGCTGTTGTTCTAAAAATGAGTCACTGTCTCACTCTGGTTCTGAGGCCTGAGGACAAAAATATGCTATTCATTCATAGACATCCCAATACTCTTCCCAGAAGCATCAAACCAGATAACAGACTTCTTTTCTTTGTCAAAATACTTTAGGAAAAAGTCTTCTAGTGACTTTATCATGACCTACTGTTTTTTTATTTCCCTCTGAGGCCATGAAGAGGAAGAATGAGTACACTATTTAAAGTGTAGCAGTCTAGAGTGGGCTCCAGCATCACTTGAGTGCCTAGACATTGCACTGGGTAGGTAAGGGTGTTGAAGAAAAATTTCCTTCAGCAACCCCACTCTGGGTGCTGCTCTTGGACTCTGGACATTTTGCATGTCTGGAAAAGAGCAAACCAAACTGAAATGGTGACACCTTGTATAATGGGTTCTTGGCTTAAATCCTATCACAGCCTAATAGCCTGAAAGGAAAAGACAGCCATCATTATTAAACATAAAGCAGTCTCTTTTTTATTTTCCAGGTTTCCACTATTTATTGTCCACTGTTTACTGCTGGGAAATTTTTCTCTGGAGCATATGGGTAAGAAGGATTTGGTTTACAATGTGGCTCCATAGTGGTGTTGATAACTTACAGCCTGTGGAACAGCTATGGGCACTACAAAGAGCACTCAAGCAAAGCTTTGCTTTCCTTGCTTTTCACATGCTCTGATCCAACCATAAGTAATGCCAGGAAACATAACTGTGACAAATGCTATTTTGGAAAATAATTTGTAATGATACTAAAGAATATAATTTTGAGACAAAAAAGTTGAAAGTCTGAAGAATTGTCATTACCCAGCTGCCTATTTGGGCATCTCCAGCATCACAACTTCTCCATGAAAAGCTATTTGAGAGCTATTGTAACAAAAATGAGAATATCTGCAAAATACTGTGCTGTAGAGCACATGAAAAGTTTCTGAGGACCATTCGTTTGCTGCACAGATAGAATGTGCAAGGAAGCAAATTACATTTAATCAAGACCACACTAAAATACCCTATAACAAAAGGCTGGGAAAAAAGGTAATCTAAGTGCAGACAGAGACATCCTACACTAAAAGACTGGTGTCTGGATTTTACCAATCATTACCGTTTTATCTTCGTTTTGGAGATAGAAAATCATTCATTTGATTTGAAAAGCTGTTTAAAAGGGCTTTATTTACCAATACAGCTTGCTAGAAATGTATGTCTCTGGGTAGTGACAAATTTGTCAAGTTCTAATAGCCCAGTTTATCTAAAAGCAGACATTGAATTCAGAGTTGCAAGCCAGACAGTGCAGACTTAATAGTCTTTGCTTGCCAGCAATCTACTTTTTGTACTTAGGAGGATGATTAAACTGGAGTGGTCAGCCTGCAAGACTGAAAGACTAATAGGACTCAAAAACACAGTCTTATGTCTAGGCTTCATCAAGGGGAGCCGTATTTGTTCCTCACTTTTGCATTTTTATTTTGCAGAAAATTTGCTTAAATTCTGTATTAATAAATCAAATCAAAGGACATTTTAATTGCTATTGAAAACTTCTCTATTTCACTGTAACATCTACTGTTATTGTGGAAGAATAAAATAGCAAAGGTATAGCCATATCTTTATTTTCTCAACATCCAGTGATGTAAAAGTGACAATTTCTTATTATCTTGTATCAAAACTGATCTTTATTTTGTAAGAATAACAAAAAAATTACCTATTCTAAATTCCCATTTTTTGAGTTCTTCAAAGTTGCAGCATGAAATATTTTCTTCTACTCAAATTCTAAGATGTATCATATTTTTGGTTGTATAATAATGAGTGAGAAAATATAAAAGGTAAAAGTTTTGCTTTCTTTGAAAATACATAAACTTCACAACTACCACCATCCTTTTTAGATCTTCATGCTATGAACTCATAGTTAGGCATTAATCTATGATTTATTAATAAAGTATTAGTAGAGTTATACAATTCTGAAGAATACCTCATTTCCATTGCTTTGCTGAAGATATGTTCATTTGCATAACTGGATATTTGGGAACAAGGAGTGTAAGTGGAGCTGGGTTTGGGTCTTGTCGGAGGCACATTCAGCCTGGTAACATGTCTTCAGCATGGCCAAAGCTGTAGTAAGGAAATGAGATCTTTTGGCTCTCACACAACAAAAACCAAAAGTTTAAAATAATCTCCACACGAATATAATTCCAACAGGACCACAAAATTGATGTGGACTTGAAAGAAGGATTCGGCTCTGTCATCTTCAGAATTTGCAACCACTCTGCAGCTGAAAGGAGGAAGCAGCAGATATTAATGTATTCCTCAATCCTGTGAAGACTGTGAAATTCAAGCTTGACAGATTTCTTAATTTTTAGCTTTTAATTTCTTAATTTAAAACAAGCCAAAAAAAGGCCAAATAAAGATGTGGGTAACTTACCTTTCCCTGTAAAAAATCTTGCAATATCTTGTTTTTATTTAGAATGAAAATATGTTATGAGTAACATGACTCCATTGAAGATGTTGGTTTGAAGAAATTAGTTTAGCTAATACTTTTAGCGAGTAATTTATAACCTGGTTTTAACACATTGCAGTTTATCTTGTCTTATGAAGCAATTATCCATTAGGCAAAATCATTATTTTACTTTCTTTGAAGTGAAAACTGAGAACAAAAGATGGTAAATTGCTGATCACCATGGATACCTGCTCATTTCACAATACAGATACTTTTACGGTATTCACTTTGAGGAAGTGGAGATTTTATGATAAGGTATTGTTCTTTGGGGGAAAAGAAGGCAAAATCTTAACATCTCCCTAAGCATCAAGAAAACAAGAGTAAATTATTTTTCACAACCTGGTGAGTGGAAAACCTCTGAGATGTTTGGGATGGGTGGGTACAGTTTCAAGGTTTTTCAATCATTTGACTTTCTTTTTAAATTAAAAATTCCAGTGGTATGCAATTACCATGCTAACAGAGCTAAGTATTGCTGCTTTTGGATAAAGTCAATCTAGATGTTCTAGAAAGGGTTCTAGAAATCTAGAAAGGGTTCTAGATTTTCCTAGGCTATAATTTTTTATATTAAAAAAGATGATTTTATGTTAAAATACTTGGACATGAGAAATGGCAAATTTTCCAGCAGGAAAAGAAAATTCCAAAGACAAAAAAGTAAACACAGCCATGTCCCATCCAACAACAAGTAGCTATGGACTACTTTGCTTTTAATGTTGGTTTTAGCCCATGACAGTTTCCTTTGCAATCTTTTCAGGGCAAGAGGATTATTTATTTCTAGTATAAATTACCCAGCTGGAAAAGTAGAACCTGTTAGTGATGAGCAAACAGCCCTGTATTTGGGCATGATTAATGCCATTAAACCCTCCTTATTTTATTCATAAAAGGGAAAAATAGATGTATGAAAGATAAGAGCAGATACAACACTCTGTAAAATTAATTTTTAAGTGTAGGTCTCGTGCTGCCTTGGGCCAAGGGCAAGTTTTGCAATGTGCTTTTACACACATTGACTTAGCCAGTTCCAGGACTTTTGCTGTTTCCAGTACTGGAAATACGAATCCCAGCATGCATGGTATGGGTAACTGTGACATTCAAACAGATTTACACAGGGCACCTTATCTGCTTTACCATCAGTATACAGCCTTTTACATCACGGTGCATTCCAAGGGAGGCAAACTTCATTTCCATCATAAGTGGTGTAGAAAAGAGACTGTACTTGGGCAGCATCTGTGCAAGGTGAATGAGACATAAATGGGGCAAAATCTGAAATCCTCCCAAATAAGTGGCAGTCTGATACCCTGTATCTAAGGCTAACGCTCCTCAAGACTCACTGAAACCCTTCAAGTCTCCATTATTCTTTATTTCCTGTATGGAACAAACATATATATTTCCTGTAGAAAACAAACATCAAGGAGTATAAACAAAAGTATTAATTAATAAATCAGAGTGGAGGACGATAAAAAAACACAGAGAAAATCAAATTGCAGAATATTAGAAAGAGCTTGGTAATGTGGTAAACAAATGTCACTATCAATCACTTGACATGAGGGACACTGCATCTGACTGTTCTCATCCTTGATTAATAGTGTACTGGGAGGCAACAGTGGAAACACTGCATCAGTCCACATGCGAGGTGATGAGGATGGACAATGACAGAGTGCACACAGTCACTGCACTGGGGAACAGTGGATAAAAAAAAAACTGATTAAAGAGTGGATCCCACTGGTTTCCTTTTGCCTCAATCCAAATTTTGTACACTGAGATTCAGTGGGCATGTGAAGCACGATGAAGTTCACTGGAGATTTTTACAGGTGTGTAGAATGTCTGTCCCCATAATAAAGTTCTTGAGCTTTGTTCATTAAGGCTTTGTTTTGTTTTGAATGGTGCAAAACCGAATGTTTTGAAATATTTTTAATTTCTTTGTGGTTTCAGAATATGAAGCAAACCCCTAAACAAGGTGTTTTTAAAATAGTTTCTCCTTTGAAGTTGTCAAGGTTTTTGGGTTTGATTTGGTAAAGAAATGAAAATCAGTACCTTCAGAACTAGTAAGAAATGTCTAATTAGTAAACAGAAAGATTTTTTTTTTCAGAAAAGATGTAGTCTTGCTGATGGAGCTAAAGGGGTCTGATGTCTTCCTTCACAATTTTACTAACAGGAGCCAGCATGGTACAGTGCATGCTAGTTTCCTGATCTAGTAATGTTTGCACAATGGAACAGTTCTTCAAGACTCCCATGTTTCCTGAAATCTCATGGATTTCCGAGTCCAAATTAGATGCGCTCACGACTTGGTGCAATTAGGGTTGTTATTATTATTAACCTTAGGAATTGGTATTGTTCAAGAGAAACAAGGACTGCATCCTGGGGCTTTTCAACACTGCAATCCATTCCCCTGTATCCAGGCATTAAATGGTACTGAATGTTAGCTATTACCTGGGAGTAGTGTGATATCTGAAACTGACAATCAATGTACAGATCCACTGTACATTAATATTTTAATTAATAATTT
>VZRF01012732.1:0-83083 GCA_013396875.1 Vireo altiloquus
AGCCATTTAAGGCATCACCACTAACTCCCTTAACTCTCTGCAGGTTGCTCGCCGTGTCCCAAGACAGGCCAAATTCCTGCAGAGGCTGGTACGTATCACACCCTCTCTTTATTTTACCTCATGGGAACTACACTTTCCCTGGATTTGTGTGTGTGTGTGCATCCCTGTGCCCAGGAATGAACTATGTGATGGTAGAGTGAGATTCTGGGTAACAACAACAACAAAAATCTTAATTTTGATCAATGCAACAGGCACAGGTCCTTGTAATATTTCTCAATCCATCTTCTCAAGCCTTTGGAGAAGGAGCTCTTAATGTTACAAACCTTAAACATGCAGTGAACATAAGCCTGATGAAATCTCATTGAATTTGAAGAGAAAGGGAGATTTTGCTTTGAAATTTGAAGATCTGTTGTTCTCTGACAAAATCTACTGAAGAAAGGAAGAAAACAAGGAAGCCAATATCCTTCTTTCAGCACGGAAATCCAAGACTTAGATGTAGAGCCAGTAGAATTGCTGTTCATGGCCAGTTATTTTCCCTGGCTTTTCTGGGGACTTCCCAGTTGAGAACTGGTGGAACTCATTTCACACAACGAGCAGCCATCACATTAACAGCTTCTGGTCCCCTTAATCATTGACAGATTGGAATCAGCAGCCTAGAGAGAAACTCTCAGGCTTATTATTAGTTTATTACTTCTAAACAGAGAGACAGTCAATTTGTTTTGATGAAAGCAACTGATAAAGCAAAAATACAGAATGAATTTCATTTATATTCAGCTCTTTTTCAGTCTTTCCAAATATCTCATGTAAACAAGCATAAAATAATTTGTTTGGAGAGAAAATTTCAGCTGCCAGTTCATCATCATAACCAGGACACCTCCACAAAGCATCCAGCCAACCTGCCTCATAGCAGTGTGCTAATCTGCTGCCTTGGCATTCCCTCACTTAATTTTTAATAGGGACAATAAATCACGGTGATAATAACATTAAACAAATGTTTTGTTTTCATTATTTTTCCCTTCGAGCTGCCTCTCATCTTCTGAAGGCCTTAATAAAAAGTGCAGAAAACAAACAGGCGTTTGTGCAGCTGTAAGTCAGAGCACCAGGCACTGATGGATTGTGTGAGAGCTCCAGGGAATGCAGCACAGGAATGACAGAGTGGAACTCGGGCTGCCAGCCCAGCCCGATCGAGCAACCTGTTTGGAGACAGCGTTTGCCCACACCATTTATATATTTTCTTTATACAAGGAATAGCAGATCCCTTCCAGGGATGGGAAGATTAACAAATTTGTTGATCCTCAGCTCTATGTGGTGCCCTTATTCAGTGTTTGATTTCTTCAACAGCAACTCCTATCCACCAGAAAGAGGGAGGGGTGTTGAATGCCTTTTTTTGTTGGGTTTTTTTTGCTATTCCTCAGATTGCAAGGATATCAGAACTGGAGCTTGTTCAGTGGGATAGAGGTATTTTCCCCATCCCTGGAAGTGTCCAAGGCCAGGTTGAACAGGGCTTGGACCAGCCTGTGGTCTAGTGGAAGGTGTCCCTGCCCATGGCAGGGAGTTGGAACTGGATGATTTTTAAGGTCCCTTCCAACCCAAACCATTCTGTGATTCTATAACAGAGATCAGCTGAAGCCAGGAAAGAGTGGTTTTAGCAAAAATACCCCAAAGTGATGTGTTTTTTCACATAAAATGTCATTAGGCTGTGGAACCCCCTGCTACAGGATGTTGTGGATGCTAAAAGTTTACATGGATTCAAAAAGGAGCTGTGTAAAGTAATAGAAGAAAATTCCACAGAATACAAATACACCACCAAAAATACCACCCTTGACTGGGGAGTTCCTTTAGCCACAAATTACTGAAAACTAAGAGAATATTTCTGGGTAATATCAGAGTAGGTTGGACTGATTTTACACTCTTCTCTAAGCATTTACTGTTGGTCTCTGCCAAGTACAGGCTACAGGTTTAGAACTGCTTTTTTCTCACCCAACACAACCATTCTCATGTTGTTGTCATAACGAGGACAAGTTTGTGATCTGTGTCACATTTGAAAGACTTTCTGAGTTCCAGTGAATCCATTCAGATAGGTCACTGTAGAGCCACTCGTAACTCAAGTAAAAGGCAAAGGGCTCGATCCTCTCTTGCTGGTGATCTGTCAGCTGCATATAAACCCACAGTTTATGATGAACTGCAGCACATGGGGGTGAATGCAAAAGGTCTGAAACCAAAGAACTTGTTGTAGCTTCCGATTCTTTCTATAACTTCTGATATTAAATCCTCTGTGTACCTTGCTGTGCCACAGGCAATTAGTGGCATGGAAGACTGAGTGAAACATCAGCTCATTATATCTGAAAACATTTCTACAACCCTACTTTCAACCAAAACTCCCTATCCTCTTCGCCTTCAGGCTAATGAGACTGGAAAGCTGTGCCTATGTATCAGAACAGCAGGATCTAGTTGTAATTAACAGCAGTTAATTAAGCAGTGGTCTGAGGGTGGGACATTAGATCTGTGCAGCGGTGTTCTAGTCTAGGTTCACACATCCATTGCACTGATCTGCCTAAAATCAGTGAGGTGGATCCTACCCTGGAAGTTCTAATCTCTTTCCATGGTGCTCCATGTGAGCTGAACAGGATGGCTGTGGACACAGAGCACATCACCATTCCCCAGCTGTTAAAAGATATCTATCATGATTAGGTTCCTCTGAGACACAGTTTCAGCCTTTCCAAGCCTTGGAAGTATAGGCAGGCAGGGCTTTATGCCAAGTCTGTTGGTAAATCTGTGTTTCCAGTGGATCTTCATTCTTTCCTTTGCCTGGAATTCACTAACCCAGCAGCTTGGTTAGTTGAATGCTCAGTCACTTCTGATGCCATCAGCTACTGCAGAAATGTTCTTGTTTCATACTCAGACAAACACTTGTTTCCTTTATTAAGCCATTTGCCAGAATTATTTTTGTTCTGAAAGAAAGCCTGGACATGCAGCTGAAGAGCCTCTTCTTGTCCTCACAATTCTTACGTGACTGTGAGTTTTTATAAACCTCAGTAGGAAGAGTCACTGGATTTGGCTTAGTGAGGTTGCTCTATATTTACAGTGTATTTTACCCTTTATCTCCCTTCTGCTTTTGAAGGTTTGGTCTTTGGTTGTGTAAGTCGATGTACAGATTTTTTTTAAGGGCTGCTTACAGTTAAGAACACTGAAGTATTCCAGGAAGAAAACATTTGAGCTCCATGGAGATGTTGCTGTCGAAAAATACGTTAGTCTGGAGCAATGCTCCAACTCAGGAGTTGTGCACGAAAACACATTCCCAAGAAGCAGAAATTGGCTTTCAGCTTCCATTGCTACATCATGTGTCATTCACTGCTGTCTCTGCTGCTCCTCTGCTGGAAGGAGGCCAGTGTGGGCTAAAAAGCTTAAAATATTTTGCTTGAGATGTCACAGTGTCAGTGTTTTTTATTAAGTCTCTTCATCCATTGGCGCAGACTTCCAGGATGGATTCTCACAGAGGAGGACTCAGTTGACTCCACTGACAGCAGTTTTTTACAAAACTTATGGATCTGACTGGATGAATTTGAAGGTGCTGCTTCATACATGGTGATGTCAGTCTTTCGAGAAGTCTTCCATCTGCTCTTGTGCACAGTGCACAGGGCAGGGTCTGTGACACAGTTCTGGACCCCATGGGGACATATTTTATGCTTCTCTTCCCAGGCCTCCACAAGGGAATAATCCTGATCCTCTCACACAGTCAGAGCTGAAGGCTTCAGTTTAGGACACAGATGGATTTTGTCAGGGTGTTTCACAACTTAAAGGCTGGCATAAGCAGAGCTCTCAGACCCTTCCCAAGCTCTGGAGAATGTCTGTGGCCTCCGCATTAACAAACACATTCCTGATTTACTGTTTGCAGCCCACCTGAAATTTTGAGGACAAGCCCACCTTGCCTGTTGTTGTCAGGTCTAATACTCATTGGGTAGAAGTTTGCTAGTCCATATTATTTTAAATCCATTGAAACACGGAAAGGGTGAGTTATCCACCTGTCAGAGTTTCTAGGTCACCTTTTGATTCCTACAGGAAACCAGGCCTCGGATGTCTGAGTTCAACGTGCGGTCCACGATCATTTCCCGCTACGCTTTCACCACCGTGTCCTGCACCATGGTAAACAGTGGCTCTGAAGCACGGGAAGCAGTGTTTGAGATGCAGATCCCAGCTGCAGCTTTCATCTCCAACTTTACCATGTAAGTAAGTAATGAACAGAACAAGTCTGTGGATGCCAGGATGCTAAATTCAAATCCTCAATGTAAACAGGGAGGGAAGCTATTCTATTTCCAACCTGAGTGTCTTTTAACCATTTCCTTATCCTCCTCTCTCTGATTTGAATGAGAAAACTCTCTTCAAGACCACAAAAACCTTTCCAGAGAAAGTTTCAGCAACACTGGCACATACATTTATCTCGCCTGACTGCCTGTAATGCCTAAGATTCTTGTTATTCCATATTCTCCACATTGCCAATGGAACAGAAGTCAGCTCCAACCACCAGATAGGTTCAGTGGCTGCTGAAGGTGTGAATGATAAACCAAATAGAGAGAAGCCTCATAGACTAATAAATTAAACTCTTGGTCTCAAACATATTTGGTTTGATCATGCTCAGATCCTCTCTACTGGCAGATATTGGGGCCACAGCTTCACATTTAAACAAAGGGGATAGGGGACGCACTCTTTAAGAAATACTTCCATTTAGGGTAAATAGGAAGAATAACAGACTTTTGCCTTTGCACTGGGCTGGTATTTCCAGTCAGGGAACTTCTGAGTTGGTTTCTGTCCCAGAGACTTGGGTGGACTCTGGAGAGTGACACCAGCAGCACTCTGAGATTCTTCTCACTTCACAGTCTGTGAACTCACCTGAAGCAAATGTACACTTGTCACTGTACTTGGTTGCAAAGTGACCATGCTGACATCTCTGATCTCTCCAGGAGTATTGGCAACAAGACTTATTATGGAGAGGTCACAGGAAAAGAAAAGAAAAATAGCAGTGATGACAAAGAAAGACACAAGAAACCTCCAAGCCCCACAGAGGGAAGGTGAGTGTCGTGCATTTAGCTGTTTTCTGGGAAGGGATGCACTTTCCTTACACCTTTATCTTGGCTGCCTTAGCATGCCCATCCACGGATTTACAGGTAGGAGCAGCTAAACTCAGTGTTATCTGCACTTCCTGGTGTCATTCCTATACTTCAGGCCATGTAAAATTGCATATGGCCTTTCTAACCCTGCCACAGAACTTTTTAAATTCCAAGATGCTCCAGGATATACTACTGGGGGAAAGAATTCTTCTTACTTCCTGAAAAACTGAAAGGAAAGGTAAGGTCCTGTCATGTACAGAGTCCTCCACTTCACTCAAGAGGGAAGCAACAATATACTTTATTTATATAAAGTAGTAAATCAGCAAAGTTCAATGGTAAATGCAACAGGGATTCAACAAGATTTGCTTGGAAGGGTCACTTGATTATTTATAGGGAATTTATAGGGAATTTATAGGGAACAGGGTCAGGTAAAACCATCAGGAGGAGGTGAAGGAGATGATTTGTCATCTGCATGGGGTGTGAAGGTGTCTTTGGATTTCCCTTCCAGGGAGAATGGTTACGAGACATTCAAGGCCTCTGTCTTCATTCCTCGCAAGATGCAAGCCAGGTTCATTTTGCATTATGAAGAACTTCTGCAGAGGAGGCTGGGGAAGTACGAGTACACCGTCAGCATCCGGCCCCGGCAGCTGGTGGGGAGGTTACGAGTGGAGGTGAACATCCTGGAGAACTCGGGAATAGTGTCCCTGGAGGTGCCTCCCCTCCGAAACAGCAAGCACAAAGGCAACGGGAAAGCTGAAGGTAAGGAGAGATTTTATGACTCGTGGTTCTGTTACTGATGGGGCCTTGCTCACTCCTCAGAGAAGTGGCCTGGCAGTGCTGGATCTCTTTTCTCTGGATGACTGTGTCTGTGTGGTATCTGTGCTTGAGCCTGTGAGGACTTTGAAGCTTAATGAATACAGGGCCAATCCCATTCATCTCAATGGGCCTTTTTTCTTTGCTATTGTCTTTGAGAGCTTTGAACTGGGCCTCTAGGCCTTGTGCTCAGTGCTGGAGCAGGCTCTTGCCTGGCCTCCACATCTCCTGGGAACTGTTTATTTTAAGTGAATTGTTTTTTTCCATCCATCCATGCCAAGGCAGATAGGAAATCCTGCACTTCAGAACATGGGAAATTCCAAGAGGAAAATCCATGCTTTGCCAAAGCACTAAGTGCTATCTGAGCATCTCCTCTTACCTCCAACCGTCCTCGTGCGCTGTTCATTCAATGTAAAGGTAATTTTTCTGGTGTAAACCAATAGCGAGGGACTCAGGATACTGTGATTGCTACATGTTGTCAAAAAAACACCAAAAAAAGAAGGATGGAAGGAGGATGCAGAGTCTTATGGGACTTAACCCTCAGTCACTTCAAGTGGCACAGTGCCAGCAAAGTCAGTGGAACTGTTCATGCCTGCCACAGAAAGACCCCAAAGCACATGGAGTTAAACTGATTGCTCAGTGGGATCCTACTGATTTCATCCAAATCACAGTGAGATCAAGGCTCTCAGTGACTTGGACTATCTTCAGGTCAAGCCTCAGATCCCTCTGTGTCGTACATCCACGTGCCAAGTGATAAATGTGCTCTGCTCCTCATCAGGAGAGGCAGGAAGCCTTTTTCACCTATCAGGGAGCATCAGAGTGCATTGTTGGCCTATGGCTCCCTGCAAGACATCTGGCATTGATCAAGGCTAGAGACAGACTAAGCAGAGCAGGCACACTGCTGGTCCAGTGCAGTATGGAAATTCCTACATGTAAATGACATACAGGGAAAACTCATGTAACTCACTATCCAAACGGCAATCTGGGAACACTGACATTCTTGGCACCATGCTTCAGATCTCAAAGAGCTCGTATAAAAACAGGCTCGAGCTGCAGGATTCCATAATCCTCCCTAGCCAGTAAAATGTATATAAAACTGGTGTCCCATTGCAGGATGGGCAATGCAATTGAAGCTTGGATTCCCTGTGCTTCATCTGTGTTCGGAATTCAATTATAGACCCTTTCTGTCTGGAATCATCCCATGTGGTTGTTCACTATATTCCAGCTGTCATGTCTCAAGCTGGATCCAAAAGCAAGCCATCAGAGGCGTTAGTTCCTACCTGAGAAGCCTTCTTCTCATTTGTCACCCAAAGACCCAAGAGAGTGGATCTGCACATCCAGTGAGACCTCCAGGGAAAGTTGTGGGTTTTTAAGTGAAAGACAGGTGAATTGTGAAACTCACATTTAAAGAGGGGTTTCTTGGCAGATAGTCTGTAAACTCAGAATAAACCCGGAAAAAGGGTCTGCTCTCACTTGGATTCCCATGGCTTAAAACTCTTCAGTACCATTTGGCTGGGAGAGCATGGAAGCAAAGCATACCAGATCAGCTGCTGCAATACTGTGTTTCCTGTGGTACCCCAATTTAGGGGCTGTGACTGAAAAAATTATGACATTAGGAACAGGGGCCTGAACATTGGAAAATGGTACTGCCTGACTGGTTTGAGCTTGAATATGCCATGAAAACGCTCTTCCTCAATTTCCTGTGTCTAAGAAGATGTCTATAGTATCCCATGGTTAATGATAAAAGATGAGATTTTGTTAAGTGTTAATAAATTACTTGAGAGCATGGAATGAAAAACATATTGTGTCATCAAGCCTCAGCAAGCAAGGGCAACCCAGGTTCTTGTTAATAGATCCCTTGGGGCAGATTAGAGTGAAACGACCATGAATGATCTGTGTTTGTAAATACACGCATGTAGGGCTTATTTTAGAACAACTTGGTTGCAAAGGAAAACAGGTATGTTTTGGTTCTTATAATCTCTAGTAATATGACCATATAAAACCGTAAAAATATCACTTAAAAAAATGTATAAGAGTAGAAAGATCTCACCACCTGAAAGACTTGGCTGTTACAATTTCAGTGCCTGGTGGTCACAGGCCAGATCCATCAAGTGGTGAGGAAAATCCTAGGGAAACCCAGGGAATGGGCAATCTATTGGGTTTATATTCACTCAGATGCAGGTGGGAATGCCCAGGTACCTCCTCTTGAAATGATCATTGGAATGGTTGTTGCAATGTTGTGGATCAGGGACACTTGGATGATGGAAAGCTGTGGAACATGGGACACTTTGGGAGTCTTTGACACCTTTCTAAGAAGATATAGCTGCCTATTAAATTAGGGCTGTTGAGTCAATTTGGGCCCATCATGGCCCATCAGCAGCGTGAGGCTCCGTGTGGATGTCCCTGCACTGCTGGGGCAGGGGAGTTATCACAGCTGAGTTCACCTGATAAGGACAAAGTTCCCACCTCCCAGGGTTCCTCTCTCTCCTTATCTGGTCCCACACCAGCTGCAGCCTGAGCTGGGCTGTGCTCACCCCTGGGTGGGTGCTTTGCACCTCAGCAGCTTCCCCTGAGTGTTTGAGTCACCAGCATCCCACTGTCTTTTCCAGAGTCACTTGTGGATACATCCTTCTCTTGGCTCTTAGAAAGTCCTGCATCCATTCTCTCTGAATATGGAGCAGAGACACTGTGGTGATAGGTCTTTCTACGAACACGCTCCATCTGGGAGTTGTATTTTTCCCAAAGGAAGGTAATAGGCATGTGAGTTTTGGAAAATGATCTTTTGGCATGTGCAGGTGCTGTATTCTGTCACAAACAAACCCCCAAACAGGAGGCATTGAGGCCAATGACCCTGACCTTCTCTGGTGACCTCAGAACAGAGCCACTTTCTGAATGACGTCCTGGATGCTGTCCTCATCCTGTTCCTCCAGTGTAGCTGTGTGAGAACTAGTCATGGGCTTGGGCAGGAGACACTAGGCTGCTTGAGGATGACTGTTTCTTTCTGAAGTCAAAGGTCTTAGAAAGCTTTTTATTTCTTCTAACAGCTGTCTGGAAGTTTCCACATGTTAGTGGAGGTTGAGCTTTGCATTTGAGCTTTAATCCCAACTCTGCCAGACTCCAAAATAATTTAGGTTTAAATTTTGTTTCTCTTGTGAGGATGAAAATTTCGTATGGAAAATGCTTTTTCCTGCTCTGTTTACTTCTTCAGCTGAATTTAGTGGAAGGTTTGTCTGAAGGCTTTACTAACTCCCTCAGTGTGAGCACAAACCAGCCCAAGCATTTGGAGCTCATCCATGCTCTGGAGTCTGAAATATCTCATAGCTTTTTCTCCCTCTGTCATTTGTTTAAAAAGAACAAGGCCAATAAACAGAGGAGAGTAACTGTGATCCAGATATCAAGTGCTGCCTAAAAAAGAAACCTGGGGGAAGGCATAGGAACTGTGTTCAAGAATGTAAAAGACTGCTGCAAGGAGGAAAAGGATACTCTGCCTTCTGTGTCAATAACCAAAAGAACAAGAAGTCATGGGTTTATAACCCACAAAGAAAAGGTAAATTAGATATTGGAAATGCCTAACAGTGAAAAAAGTGAAGCTCTGGAAAGGACTGGCAAGTGCAGGCACTGAGTTTCCATTACTGGAGGTCTGGAGTGTTTCCTGATTGTAACAAAAAACTAAATAGGAAGGGATTTGGTCTGGGAACATGGCATGAATTAAATAAGTTACCTTCCAAACCTGATTTTTGTTATTCCAGAAAAAAAAAAAAATAAAAGGTTTTTTTGGACCTTTTCTATCAGACCATTTTTTGGTTTTTAATTTCTGTCCCAGGGATGGATATGAGTGGCTATGGAAAGGGTGGGAGAGATTCTTCAGCAATTCTTGCCACTTACAATGGCTATGTGAGACAGCTTTGGAAACTTCCTCTCCAGAGATCCCTGAAGTACTGTCTATGTTACAAGGGATGACTTTCATCACCTCCAGAGAGTGTTTTGAGGAGCAACAGAGGGCAGCAATGTGATCCACATGCTCCACCTAGATTCCACCTCACATTAAAAGACGGGCTATATGTGATTATGCCCATTTAACAGGTGGGGAAACTGAGGCACGGAGTTGCTACCTAAATCAGCTGATTTCCAATGGTCCATAGAAACGTTAAGACTGGAGCTTCTGCTGTTTTGGCACAGTATCTTGTCCTCACCCATCACTGTATTTAGGTCAGAGAAACATGGAAGTGCTGCCCTAAGGCCATGGGAGTGGACGTGCAGGAGGAATAAGGAGGGAGCTGCTGTTTCCAGCACGGGACTGATTCTCACTGACCCCAGTGTGACATGACCAGGCAGCCTAACCCACAGCAGGCTTTCCTTTCAGCAGTTAAGGAGAAGCAACGTGAAGCCCTCGGATCAGAAAATATAAATGGACTTTAAAGCCATTTCTATGTACTCTAGGCATTTCCCACACACTGGCAGTTAAATGGGATTCCTGGAAGCAATAGAAGACAGATGGAAAATTCAAGAAGGCAAATAAAAGCAAATCTGATGCATTATGTATTAAAAACATATTGCGTCTGTTGATTCATCAGATCAAAGGGCAGCTATAAAAATAAAAACAGATCAAGACTGAGGTAAAATCTTATAGTGATGTTGATTTATAACTTATCTTTGCCAGGAGAAATCAGAAATGTACACGGATTTTAGAAAAAATGTAAAAGCTCTGGGTGATCATTTCATAAGCCCCCTCTAACATCCAACACTAGTGTCCTTATGTGATTTCAGTCTATTGGCTGGGACCTCCCTCTCTGTTTCCATCAGGGTGAATGGATTGGAGCTGGCATAGCATGAGAAGCTGTGATGCAGTCAGTTCTTGATTTTACTGAAATTGAGTGATATCTGTTGTTCAGTCTCCTTGGACAAGGCTTTTGCCTTCCACATCCCTCAGCTTTAGAGAATGAGCACAGATAACAGTACCGGGAGAGCTCCCTGCAGGGTGACTCAGACCTAAGTAATTGTCTTTCTCTGAGGTGCCCTCTGCCAGGCACATCCCTCTTTATTGATTCGGGAAGGGCTTTCAGAGTTTGGGATGAGTTACATCCTAGGGATGCAGTTTGTGTGACTGCACTGGCAGGGTTGGATTTTGTCTGAATTAGTTAAACCAAAATTGCCGTGATTATAATGATGCCTTTTGCTGAGCATAAAGGCAGCTAAGGTGACTTGTTAAAACATAGACATTACACATAAGACACTTGTCAGATCAAGGGATCAGTCACTCAGATCAGTCCCACCTCACATGCCTGAAGTACGTCTGAACATGCCACCTCAAAATTCTTTATAATCAATAAGGGAAAATCTATAGTGTGATTCATCTAATCCAGGATGAAATGTTTGAACAGGTCAAATGAATCATGCTTGCATCGACTGGCATGATCTCAGGTGTAGGATCTGCATCCTGGATGTCTAGAGCTGGCTGCAATTAACAGCATGTACATGTCTGAAGTTGTGTGCCTGGCCAAACAGAACTGAACACAGGAATTTTCTGCAAACATTTATATCCCTGATAGCATTGCAAGATGGGTTTCGGTTTAAAGTTAGAGGAGAGGGGTTATTTTTTTTTTTAATCTCTCTTTTTTTTATCACTAGAGAGCTGAATCTTCAATTTCAGTATGTCACTTTTCTGGCTGGCTTGGCTCCATGGCAATACCACCTGTGCTGTTCTTTGACAGCAGTAAGGCAATGGGAAAACCTGTAATACTGTGCTTTTATCTCAACAGGTGATGTATCTCCTCCTCCCTCTACTGTCATTGGGCACACCAAAACCTTAGCTAAGGTTACATTCAATCCCAGTGTTGTTGAGCAAACCAGGATCGCTCGAAATGGAATTTTGGGAGACTTCATAATTAGATACGATGTCAGCAGGGAGCTGAGTGTTGGGGATGTTCAGGTAATATACACATAATTAATCTTTTTTGTTCTATTAGCTGTACCTGAGGTGGTTCAATTGTCTTGCCTGCTCCAAGTTCCTAGAAAATGCTTTCCAAGTGAAGGCTACTCCTCCAGCTTTTAAGAACTATTTAAATAAAACCAGTTAATTGGCAGCCACAAGATGGATTCCAACTTCATTCAGCTTCTTTTTTGTGTCTGCTCTTCAGTTTCTCAATATACTGGCTGTACATATCTGGATACAAGGCCAGTTCCTCAAGTGCTAGTCGTGAGTCTGATTTGTGGGCACAAGTGTTACATCCTTGCTGCACTTGGAAGGGAACCCCAATGTCAGCCATGGAAAGAGATGAGTATAGCTCCAGTAGGCTCATCCAGTGTGGATGAAGAGGTGACCAGAATTAAGAAGGATACCACAGAGCATTCATACCCTCCAGTGTCGACAGAGTCACTGAAGGCAACCAAACATCTCAGTATCACATAATGATGTGTGTAGAACATTGCATCACGATCTACCTTTGATTCCTGGCTCCCTTGCTCTTCTACAGATCCTCAATGGGTATTTTGTGCACTACTTCGCCCCCACGGATCTTCCTCCGTTGCCAAAGAACGTCGTGTTTGTGCTGGACAGCAGCGCTTCCATGGTGGGCACAAAGCTGAAGCAGGTGAGCTCCTAGTGTTTATTATGGACTGCTCGGCTCTGAGGTGGCAAAGCTTGGTTCAGACTTTGTCTCACCATTTTTATTCTGCAAAATGTTTGCGGTGTCTGAGGTGAGAGATTGAAGACACCTCGAGGTGAGATGATTTCCCCGCAATGAAAAAGATGGTGTTAGTGGGAATGGGATGGGAACAAGAAGTGTAGAAGGATTCATCACTTTGTAGAGGTCAGTACTGCCAAAAATGAGCGTGGGGTTGTCCTGGGCAGTTCTGTTTTGAGTGGCTTGAAAAGAGGCAGATTAAGGAGAATTCCCAGCAAAGCACATTCAGCAGACGATTGTGTCCAGGCTAACAGCACAGAGAAGACACTGCTGCCTTTAAATTACCTTGACAAAACACTTAGTGAAGTGCAACTCCAGAGGTTCTCCTGAAAGAAAAGTAATTTTGTCCTTTTTGGGAATTTGAGTCTTTCAGAAGAAATCTCATCTGTTTTTCCAGGGCACAGACCTTAATGTGAGCCACCATACCAAGCTGAAAGGCACATAAAAAATAAATGGAATATGGATTCTATGGATCCTAATTATCTCCCCCAGTGACTTTTCTTCTGGGGAAGAAAATGACTCTCTCATCAAGAGAGTTGTTAACAGGCATTCCTTTGGTGAATGAGGTCTCAAATCAAGATACCTGTGACTCTGTACAAAGTCCTGTGGACAGGGTCTGGCTCTTGGCTTTCTGTTATCCTCTTGCTGAAAAATGACCACCCTGCCTCTCAGAATAAACAGTTCTGGCACAAATGTCCCCAGTCCTGCATGCTGGAAGCAGACAGTCAGTGACCAAGGGCTGAACCAGGGAGATTAAGACTCCAAAGGGCTTTGGTGCATTTGTGAGCTGCACAAGTAGTCAGCAGATTAACCTTGCACTATGAAAGCTTTTATTCTCCTCCTGCATATCAGAGTTTCTTTTCATTACACCTACCAGAAACAACACAGCCATTAACCCCTAAAAGTTTACTTCACAGCCTGGGCAGTTCCTGCTGCTAAACATGCATGGATCAGAGGGAAATTAGCTGCAGAGAAGTTCCTCTTGAGCCTGAAGTGAGAGAAGTGTCTGTCCAGAACCTTTGTTGAGGGTGTACCCAACTTTTTGCCTGTTACCTCAGTATATTCTTTTTATGGAGAACCACTGGTACATTATAGACGAATGCTATGTGACGGAAGCACGTACCTTCCTTTGAAATCAAACTGCTTGGACTCCAACTGCTCCAAAAAATAGAAATTTATGGAGTTAAGATCAAAATCATAAAATTCCCACATGGATTAATCAAGAAAAGACCAGAATCTAGGACTGGCTGAAAAATAAACCTCTCTTGGTTCTCTAGGAAAGTGTGATGAGTTACTACTATGTCTGCTCAGTGTCCTTTTTACCCAGTTGTTGATGCTATTAAGATATTTATTAAATTACAGACAGATTCCCTGGTGGCAGGATACATCTGAGCAGAGGAAGTGTCTCCTTTTTGTCTTTTCTCTTGGACTCTCACAGCTGTGGTGATCTGTGGTGGTGTTTAGAGAGCTGGGAAATCCCATGGCACTGTCTTTCCTCATTTCTCTCTACTGAGTCACATGCAAGGTCAGCTAAAAATACAGTCAGCAATTGTAAAGAGTGTTCTTGTGGGTCAGCTGCAGGGACTATGGCAAAGGACAATTTTTAGGATTTATAAGCAAGGATGGGAAACATCAGCTGTGCACCTTTTTCTGCAGTAACTGGAAGAGATTTTGTGCTCTTCAGTCACCTGCTGTCATGAAGTTAAGGCAAAGTGACTCAAGTGGGGTCAGGATTTCATGCATCCTGCAGTTACCATAACCCAACTGTGAGTCATTTATGTTTTCCTTTTCCAACATGAATTTTTATCTGTTTGTGCCAGCCTTTTTTTTCTAAGATACCTTTGAAGAAGCAAATATCCACTTGCAAACAAATGCTGTGAGACTGGTTGATCAGCTTGAATCAAATAATTGGAGATGTTCAAAAACCATGGGGATTTGGCATTTGGGGACAGGGTTTAGTGGAGAACACAGTGGTGCTGGGTTAATAACTGGACTTGATGATCTTAGAGGCCTTTTCCAGCTTTAACAGTTCTTTGATTCTGTGATTAAGACCCTTGAAACACTCCCCTCACATCACTAAGAGATGTACTTGCTCTGAGGGGAAGATATTTCTCCTCAGTTTTCACAGCCCATGAGCTCTGGTGATGTCCATCAGACTCAGATGTGTTGCAGCAGTCAAACTCCACTGAGAGTCTGAGCCTTTGCTACAGTCTCCTTTTAGCACTGGCAGGGAGAAAAAGTTCAGGAATAGAAAATTCTTGAGCATGATGAGAAAAAAGTATTCGTGTGCTCAAGGCTTTGCACATCATTACTGCTGTCCCACTGGCAAGGAAAATCCACATGAACTTTGCTCCTTCGTTTGCAAGGAGACAGCAAGTTCTGTATGGAATAGCTGTTTTTAACAGCCAGGAGAGCCTGGGCAACAGGTTTTATCTTCAGGGTTTACTGGGAAGCAAAATGAATTTCCCTTTGAGCAGTCTGCCCTGCTGATTTTATGGTACCTCTGGCTAGGTAGGAGGAGACATAGCAGATTTGCATTGGTATAACCAAGAGAAAGAGGAGCCAGTTATAGGTTCACCACCTTGTGATTACCATGATCATGCCCAGCTTCAGTAAACATGGTGAAAAAGGACCCATGTTATACAACCAGCACGTTCCAAGCTGTGAATATGTCCCCAGGAGGATGAATTTGCAGGTATTTTGCAGATGTATAGTAAAATACAGTTGTTTCAACCGCAGATTCATTTCACCTTACCTTTCCCACAGGCAATAAATGCCACACACTCAGTTAAGCAGTTGGCTTCACCGCAAGCCTGGCAACTTGTCAATGGTGGTGTGCCAGACTGTAATTTTCTCTGAGGTTAATCGCTCTAGGAGGAACCCAGCTGAAACTGGGACCTGCTGGGGATTTGCAAGAGATTCAATTTATTTGCCTGTGCCTGTCCAAGGGACACTGTTGGTACCCTTGAGTCACCCACATTGCTGGAGCCAGTCTGGGGGCCTTACGTACCTAACCCCTCAACCTCTGTGCCTCAGCACAGACTGCCCTCGAGGAGTTTCAGGGTGGTGAAGAAGCAGAAAAGCACCCAAACACTCAATATTCTCCTTACAAACTCCTCTGACTTCTGCTGGTTGCTGCAGAACAGGCTGTGAGCCTGTTGACTGTTCATCCAAATAATGGCAGCTGCCCAGGAGAGCAACCTTAAATCGCCAGGGAACTTTGGAAAAAATGCTAATTCTAATTACAGCCTTTACAGTGTTTAAAGCTACTGTGACGAGGAATGTTTTGTCAGGTTTTCCATTTCTGTTGGAAGGAAACAACCTGAGAGAACGCAGAAGAGCTGTCTGCAGCACCAACAACCCCATGCAGCTGCCTCCTCCTCAGGAATGCACCAAAGCAGTGTTATCTCAGTCCTCTCTGGAGGACTACGGCAGTAAATAAGGCATCAGATCCATGTAGACTTATTTGCTCAAAGAAAATAAAAATAAAATTTCTCTTCCAAGAGAAATGCAAGTACTCGTCATGCAGAAAAATAATCTGCCTAACCTTAAAACTATTAAATAATGACAGGGTTATACAGAGAAACAAGTAACCTTCAGAGCAAGAGGCTCTCAAGTATCTAGGACAGGGAGCATCTGCTCCTGGTCTTAAGACTAACAGCCAAATTTGCTTTATGCTGAGGCAGTAGAAGCAGAGACAAAATTTCCCAGGAAGATCTCAGGGTCAGTCCTTTAACTGGGTTCATAGCAAATCGGATGCAAAGGTAAGGGCAGAGTTTGGCACAGAAATGCTGCTGAGGCTTGAACTGAAAACCCATAAAGACACTGAGAGCTCTCCCAAATGTTTCAATTGGATCATCACTGAATTCATCAAAGGGTGAACTGAAAATTGGTGCTGCTGCTGTGCCAGACACAGCCCAGTGATCACCAGACAAGTCTGTAGTGAAATGGAAGTGGCTAAATCAAGCTGGGAAGTCCATGGATTTGGGTCATTGAGGTTTATGGCCAGGCACAGCTACACACAGCACAGGTCTTGGTCTGAGACTGGGATTGAGGGACCAGGCTGGAGCTTAAATGGGCAGGAGAGTGGGTGGAGGCCCCAGCTGGGGCTGGGCAGAGCCATTAAAGCCTCTTGGTATCCTCAAGGCTCTGGCAAATGCATAAAAGTCAGTGAAGTGAAAGAGCTTTCTTTAGTAGTCCTTTCCAAACTGGAATTAAGGGTTTTTTTTTCCAGCTGCTGGAGCAACACCTGGAAGCCAGACCTGGCTTCTATGTGTGTTTTCATCATGGATCTGTTATGTGAATTTAGGTAGGTTACTTTCTTTGCCGGTGCTTGTCTCTTTGCAGAGTCTTGCCTTTTTAGCTGGCAAACCCATGTCTGGGCTTATGGCTGTACAAAGATCCCCCAAGTCTGAAAGACACCAGATCTTTGCCAAGACTGAAGTTATTAGATTAGCACTGTTTGCAGCAACACTGCCATTTGCAAGTAAATACCCCTTCACCCTAAATCAGGGTGTGTCCTACACGTTGCTCAACTGAGACCATTTGTTTCTGTCTGTGGAGAGCAGCTGAAGCTCAGAAGTGCTCGTGGCACCTCACGTGGAATCCTGCTGGAGTGAGGTCTTCCATGTTATATTATTGTCATCAAACAGTGTTCACAGGCATCTCTGAGGTCCACATGATACAATTTGAGGTCCTTAGGAATGAGGGATATGATGCTGTGTCATGAGGGGAAAGATCTTTCTTGGATAGTTACCCCTGATGCAGTGACATAATCTTCTCCAAAATATCTGCTCTCTCCTCTGCAGTTTTGGGCAAAGATTTGGCTTCTTCTCGTGCCTGAGGCAGTGCCTTAGGATGGAAGTGGGCAGGAGAAGGGTTGGAGGCAGAGATGTGCAGGAGGGAGTGGGGATCCTAGAGCTTGAGATGCTGAGAGGGTTTGGAAATGGTGAAAATTGGATGGGGAACAGGCATTGGAGGACTGGGAGGGCCCTGTGGCAGACTTGTAGGTGGAAAAACTGGCAATTTTGCTTTTTAAAGGAACTATTTAGTGCTCTTGCATTGCTCAGTGCTAACCCTGAGCAAAAGTGCTGGGTCTTTGCTTCAACCATCAAACCATTGTCACCATTCCTCACTCACCAGAGATCAGAGAATCCTAGAATGATTTGGATTGGAAAGGGGATCAGAGAATCCTAGAATTCCACTAGACCAAGTTGTTCCTGGTACATCCAACCTGGCCTTGAAAACTTCCAGAGATAGGGCAGCCACAGCTTCTTTGGGCAACCTGTGCCAGGGCCTCACCACCCACACAGAGAAGAATTTCTCCCAATATCCAATCTAAATTTCTCCTCTTTTAGTTTAAAGCCATTCCCTCTTGTCCTATCACTAGGATCTCCTTGTAAAATCCCTACCACAGGTCCTGTAAAAGAAAGGAAAATGGGAAAGTCACAAGGGAGGAGCAGCACATCTCTCCTAACAGGTTACACCCATGGATAGGATGTTCTTAGCAGGGGCTAGAAAGCTTCAAACCTGCTAGGCTTCAGGCTGCTGAGACACCCAATCTGTGAGAGTGGCTATGTGACGAAGAATGGGGATAATCAGTGTGAAGAGCACAGTGATCTGTGTCTCAGCTCAATTCCTGCTGTGTGACACAGCAGCTGATGATTGCTGAAATTGAGGGGATGTGTCGTGGACGTGTCAGCTCCTCCCAGCACTGTGTTGGGGCTGATCTGTGTGACAGAAAATGACAGTACCCGGTTATTGGAACAGTTTTTGTGCCCTGGGATGAACTCCATCTTCTGAAGATAGGCAGAGGGAGACATGTCAAGCTCTGCATTGAGGACATGGGGCATTTTTCCCTTGGTGATGACCTTTTTGCTGCTAACTCCTTGGAAAAATTTTGTCATGCTGACGGGGTGGGGGTTTGCCTGTCTGATGGGCAAGTTATGAGATCTGATTCCACTTAAAATGAGCTAAGCACAAGAGAAGAATGTGGCCTTCAGACACTGCTGTGTCAGTCTGGCCGTGTGCCCGTGCACTTTTTCCAGTGGGGTTATTCCAGTATAGCACTGTGGGGCAGCCCTTAAGCTTTTCCCTTTGCCTTATTTACTGTACGGAACTGTTTACTGCTCCAACTGTAATGCATTCTGCACTGGCAAAAGGGCTTCAAGGAATGGTGCTTGGTGCTGATTCCAACTTGCCTCCTTAAATCTCCGCCCTGATGTTTATTCACATCCTCAGCGTTGCAGTCGGATTGCAAAGACTGAGTATCTGCTCTGCCCTATGGACTCATGGAGCTCCAGTTCCTGAGAAATCAAATCAATTTTTGGTCATCAGATTAGTTTTTCACGTATTTATCCTCACCATGCTGCTGGGTGCTAGGGAAGTGAGTTATCCCAACTGATCACATCCTTGAAGACAGTTTTATCATCCACTGAGCAAAAATCCAGCGCTTAAGTGTCCTGGATGGATGTGGAGCTAAGTGTTTTACTCAGTGTTAAGTGGAAAATCTTTTCCAGAAAAGGCAATAGGGACAAACATTTGTTCTAAATGATGGTTGTTTTTCAGACTGGTAAACTGCAAATCAACTTTTTTTAAGGCCATATAGGGAGTCAGCAATGTTCAAGTGACCAGCAAGAGATCTGGGATGTTCAGGAGGGGGAGACTGGACCACGGGCTGAAGACAGACCTTTATTGTCCAGAGCTCTACATTCAAACTCCCTCCCATCACAGGCCTGTGTCAGTATAGAACAAAATGCTTGTTGTCCAGAATTGCGAAGGAGTTTTCCCTGGTTACGCCATGCTTGTCTGCCAGGAAGAAAGCACAAAGATACATTGACAGGGAGAGGGGCAGTTGCAGTCCCTGGTTGCAGGACATTCTCTATGGAGGAAGAAAGGGCCAGTTGTCCTCTCTGAGAGTGGGATGAAGGAAGGTGAAACAATCCAAGGATACACTTCTGGGTTAACCCCCTGGTTTTGGTACAGAAGTCCCTGTTGCTGGCAGGTGACATGTGGGCAGAAAGGACACTGGGACATGGAGGAAAGCAAAACTCTCAAGATGCAGCTTCAAACCTCAGCAGGAACAACACTGCCCAAACCTTTGCTCTCTCTGTTCCTCATCTACTCCCTATAACCTATTGCCTTTCCTTGGCTCTGGACCCAAACCAAATCTATGGCAGCTCCTTGTCTGGCCATGGTAGCACCATTTCTGTCTGACTTTGATGCCAGCCTTCCCCTGAGTCACAGTATTAATTAATCCTTCTGACAGACCATGGGGACACTGATGAGCTATGGCTGTTGTTATTTGGAAAACCCCATTCTGGACCTTTTATCAGCTGCCTCTTCATGTTTGGAAAGGGAAAGAGAAGAACCAAAGCACAGAGGATATTGAAAGGGAGGAATGAGCTCTTTTGGTTCTCCCTGTACTTCCTTGCAATCTTTTGCCAAATAACATATTCACTTGTACTTTTCTCCTTCTTGCTGTAGGAGATCTCATTTCTGAGCCCTTCTTTGCTCTGTTGCACTCTCAGACACGATACTGGACAGAGCTATGGGTTCCTAATTCCCTCTGAGCTTACGTCTTGTGCCTTAGCTCCTTTCTTGTTGAATTTGATTTCTCACAAAGGATCTGGAAGAACAAAGGGTGCTGAAATTTTGTCTTCTATTTTTGGGATCTTTTAGCACATGGATGCAGATGGCCCCAGGTGTGCTCTCTGCAGGCTGCTCTGGTGCTTCTCTCAGTCAACGGGCCCTGTTTTCCAAAGGCTGTGGCTGGGAATGCTTTCCTCTTTGCTAGCATTGCTCTCTAGACTGGCTGATGCCGAGCCCAAGCAGTTCCCTGGTGCAGGCTGAGCTGGAGGGGACTGTGTCACTGGTGATGAAGTCCTGCTGCCCAGCTGTTGTGAGGGCGGAGGGATGAAACACTTACAAGTGCTCCTAAGGCAATGGAAAGTGTGAATACGTGGGCTTGGGATATGCATTTTAATGAGGTGTTTGAATTCTCTACTTGCTGCCTAGCAGGGCCAATGTCTGGCAGTGCCACAGCTTCTAACAACCACATATTGTCTCCCTTTGAGCTGCACAGCTCCCAGGGTAGCCAGGCTTTACCCTGGCCCCACTCCCCAAACAAACATGGGACTGTGAATGAAATGTCACCAGGACTCAGATTCCTCCTAAAAGGTGCCCAGATGGTCTGACATCATCCCAGATGTCTCTGAGGCAGATCTTTGACCCAGAAAAGGGCTGAAGGCTCTCAGCTTTTGCATAAGAGTGTCTATCTTCCCATGCTTTGCTCCACCAGTGTTTAAGCAAGATGAGGTCTGTCAGAGCTCACTCCAAGGGTGACAAATCACAGCCAAACTCGAGTGTAGCTGAGGGAGATTTGCTCTTCCTGCTATTGCTGGGGCTGGTACAGCTCTGAATCACCTTGGCTGAGATGCAAGGCCCATAGCAAGCAAGAACCAGAAGAGCAGCAGCTGTGTTGCATGTCCAGGTGTCAGCATGGAGGAGACAACCAAGACCAGAGTGGTGGCTGCAAGCTGGCTTGTCTCTGGCCTTGTAGGCTTGAGCAGACACTGTTTGCACGTCAGTCAATTAGGCAATGTGAGCTCCTCTCCTCTCCCATCATTTACGAAGCACAAACATCAACTGTGGTCACTCCCTGGCAGTCATGGACACCTCACCTGTCCCCAGCTGTAGACCAGGGTTGTACTGCTCCAGGTTTGGGGATGATGTTTTGTAGCCCTTTTGTAGCTGTTTCAGTCCCAAGGTTCCAGCTGTGTTGGCAACTCACTTGCCAGCACAATTCCTCCTCTCAAATGCTGCAGCAGTTCAGTCTCCACCTCTCAGCTCAATTTCATTTGTGCTAATTTGAGGGAAATGGAGGCATCTTCCCCCATCAAGTTATCTTCTTTTAAATCCTTGTTTAAAACTTTACTCTGACAGCTACAAACCATTCCCAAATGGTAAAAATGCATTTTTATTCAGCTGTTCTGTATTGTTACTTCCTGCCATCCTCTCCTTTAATCCTTGCTCCAAATGCATTTTCTCAGGCAAACATATTAGGAAAAGTATTTCACTTTAGAGTACTTGGCACAGAGACATTGGACCCCTAAACTCTTTTCCCTCAGTGTGAGTTGGTCTAGCTTATCTCCAAAATGAACCGGTGTCATGTGCATGGCCATGGAGGAATGACCTGGCTCTCATCAGGGAAGAAATGGTTAATTTTCTGCCTCTTTGGCAGGAGTTTCTGTGGAATGACTCACTGGGCCCAGGTGGGAGTGGAAGTGCAAGGACCCCATTGGCAGCAGAGCAGTTTGGGAATCCCTTGTCAGCCACAACCCTTGGCTCCTTGGAGCCAGGAGAAATTCCAGCCGTGGCCTCACAAGGACAGAAGCAGAAACTTGCTGCTGTATCCCAGCTGAAGCTGCAGCCAGAAGAGTTTTGCAAAGCCTTGCCTGGGGTCTGGTGGAGATGGGAGGAGAGGGCTGGGCACCAACTGCACTTGGTCGTAGATGAGTCCTTCAGGATTTCAAGCAGTGCACTTTTACCAAGATATTCTCCTTATTAAAAGCTGGTTTTGCCTGCCAGCTCCTGAATCATATCCAGCACTCTGAGGGAAGTCACGTCTCTCTCATTCACCATTGGTGGGTGAGGAATGCTTGTAGCAAAGCATGTTGTTGCCACTCCATGAGGACTGTAATCTTTAGGATTATGCCTTAAATGGCTCCCTAGAAACAGAGACTAGGCAGGAATAAAGGAGGGATTTATTTGAAAGGCCTTCAGAGGTCACACTCTGGGCTCCAGAGGCTCCTGCCTCAGTGCATCCCAAAATGGACAATGACAGCTCCCGAGTTCTTCCCTCTTTGATATCAGCATCAATTCACCAATCAGAACCCAGGCAAGGATGGAATTTGCCCAAGCTTGCCCCCCTCTCCCCAAGATGAAGGTTTGCAGTTGTTGGGCCCAGGAGGGTCTGGGTGTCCTTGGAGAGTGAGCTGGAGAGGCTTTGTTATGTCAGTGTGAGCATGAGAGAACAGCACTGAACGAGCTCCAGGGAACTGCAGAGTTACACTGGGCACTGCAGGGTTGGAAAAATATAAAAGTTAAAACCTAAGGCATCAAGGACATATCTGGGAGTCCTTAGGAGCTGGAAAGAGACATGGAAACAGGATGATGCAGGGAATTCAGAGCACTCTGGGAGAAGTGGTGAGCCAGTTCAGCTCCTTTTGGCTCCAGCAAGAATCAGAATGCTCAGGATCGGGCAGGATTAATTCTTGAGGTGAGTCCCACCTTCTCTGTTTGAAGGCAATGCCTGGAGACAGGCACTTCCAGACAGTGACTCAGCCCATCCTAAAACCTGTCCAAAACAGATGGGATGGATTATTCTGCAGAGGTGGCTTCCCCTGCCTCGAGCAGGATTAGAAGTGATGCCCAGCTTTCTGATGACTTGAGTTGGGAAAGCTGAATCCCACCCTTTATTTTTACTGTGGATGGGCTAAAAGCTGCAGGAGAATGAATCATGTGGCCTCCCTCACTCTGTTTGCCTTGGAGCAAAACCATGTGCACACACACACACACTTGTACATGTGTTTGTGTGTATGTGACATAAATTCAAAGGGTTTTAATTTAAGTTGGAGAGGCAAGCACAGGATACAGATGCCAGAATCCAGGTTGTCAGTGCATATCCATTAAAATATGGCAGAAGTTCTTTCCTGGGAAAAACTGACTCGAGCTCTGTGGAGTGACAAAAATGAGACAAAAACTAAAGAGGAAATGAGAGAAGGGGAGAGAGAGAGATGGTCCCAGCCCCACACTTGGCCCCTGTATGAGGGTGTGGGGAAGTGCTGGGTTTCCTGGGTATATCTGCTCCAGTTCCCTCCTGATCCTCTCTGCAATTCTAGCTTGGATGCTGTGTACACCAAGCTACTTCTGTTCTATGCTGTTTTACCATTTCCTTTCCTTTTCTTTTTGGCTGAACACAGGCAAGAATGTCAAAAGGAATTTGTGAGCACAAGGGAGGTGAAATGCAGTCTCTCTGCAAGTAGGCCAAAGCAAGATTATTTCTCCTCTTGCCTTGTTCTCAGAAACAGCAGAGCTTATTTGGGCCCAATAAATCCCTCTGAGAAAAGTGCAATTTGACAGAATTGCAAAAAGATTTGCAAAGAGGGGTTTTGTAATGGGAGAGGTCAAGCAGTGTTAATTATAATCAGAGCTGTAATATAGACAATGAGATTTGGGGGTTTTCCTTCAAATTATTGCCTCTAGGCACCTCTGTTCTTTCCTTTGTGGGAGTACAGGGGGGGATGCTCTACCTAGGGAGCTGTTGTGCTCTTGTTCTTCCTGGCTTTAACACCCTGCCCAAATTTCCCTCTGCAGAGCTTGGCATGGAGGCCTGCTCACACATAGGATAGAAGGTTCTCCATTTTCACTTTCTGCTTACTTTGATCCATTTTTTGAGGGACAAATACACGGGCCAACCTTGTTGTCATGGAATAAACCCGAGAGTCATTTTCTCCGCTGTGCGATTGCTGCCTGTGCACGTGTGGGATGGTTTGGCTGACTGAACTGAGAGCTGAAAACCCCAAGTTTTGGGAAGCTCTCACTTTCTGACCTCGCCATAATTACTAAACTAGCCTGTGCCTTGGTTTTCTTCTCTGCAAAATTTGATTTTGAGTGAGGGTAGCTCTGAAGAGTGATGTCATGTATGACTGGAAGCATTTTTACAATACAAAGGGTGTTGTAAAAGAGGAGATGAAAAAGAGTAAAATCTTCTCTTCTTTTTCAAATACCTGATTACTTAGCCCAGCTTTGCCAGTTTCTGTGGACTGCTAGACTGGGGACAGCTTCCATGTTTGGGGCAGGAATTCACCTTTGTGAAGGTTTGGTTGGTGCACATCATGATGAGAACCTAGTGGGGTTCTCCCATTCTCTTTGAAAGAGTCTCTTCCACCAGCGTTTGCTTCAATATTTTTGTCTGTGAAACGGTGGTGGGACGTGGAGGAATGTTCCAGCTAAGCAAATGGAAGGATTAATCTTGAGATCCCTGCAGAGGAAAATGATTTGTACAGAGGACAGAAACAGGCAGGGAGAGTCTCCAGACCTGGCTCCAGAATGTTTGAAGCTATGGGAAATATTCCACTTAATTTCAGGTGGACTGGGAGCCAAGGCACCAGCTGTGAGGATTAGATTTGTTTGCAGTTGCATCATTGCATCATCATCTGCCATGCAGAATCCGGAGGGATATTGATGACACAGCTTCATCAGTCCTTTGAGCTCCTTTCCAAACTGTCTTTACATAGCAATGTCAAGCCTAGGCTTATGTGCTTTCCAGCACTGCTGATTACTTCTATATTTTTCCTGGACAAGCCCTTCACATATTTTCCTGACAGGCACGAGAGAAACCTTTAAATGCTGGTGAGCCCACCATAGTATTTCCTGCATAGCTTTCCTTGGAATTAGGAAGGCCTAATGAGACTCTGCTGATTCCTCTGCTTAGATTATTTCCTCATACTCCTCCCATGTGTTTTGCATCCAAATATAGGGTATGTTTGCATGGACAGAGGCTGCTTTTGGGCAACTTCTCTGAGTCTTACTCAGCTGAAGTCTGTCTCCATGTGAACACAGCTGCATGGCTGCTAAATCCAAGCTGGTCACACTGGGGGGAGCTGGACACCTCTGCAGTCCTCCTCTTGCCTTTTCCTCAGTGGTCTGGCTTTCCCAGAACCCAGGATCCTTAACCTCTTCTGCTAACAACTGTTCTTGTGACCATCTTTCCTCATTTTGTTGCCTGTATTTACATAGGATGATGAACAGTTGGGATATTGATGAAAAACAACATGCCTGGGACAAAACTGTAAGGGAGAATCTGCAATGATTAGTTGGAACTTCTTTTTATATCTAATTAATAGAATATATTAACCTAAACATTTATTAATTGCTGAAACTATTCAATAGAGTATATATTTGGCAAAGAGTATCCTAATTATGAAAAGAGAATGTACATTCTTTGACATGTTTAGAGGTTTTTTAACTTATAAGTGACTTATTTTAAATATATGCCACTAGCAAGTCTAGAGGGCATTAGACAAACTCTATGAGGTTTTTGTTATTAGTCATTATTATTCACTATCCCTTAATTCAGAGCGTGGATCTCCCTGTCACTCAGACCTTTTATCCTAATTGTGATGCCTGATTTTTAAGCTTAGTTAGGTCTAGATGTGCCTCACAGGACCTTTTGGGCAAGAGTTGTTTTTCATCTCCTCTTTGCCCAGCCTCTGGCACCACAGAGATCAGGCCTTGAGACAGGGAAAGACATCCCAATTTTCTTCATCAGCCAAACTGGCAGTGTAGAAATATCTAAAAGATCAGTAAACATCTTAAAATTAAATTCTTACCCACTAAAACACTGACAGATGTGTCTACCGTTCTCCTTTCTCTTCTCTTTCTAGACCAAGGAAGCTCTCTTCACAATTCTCCAGGACCTAAGGCCTGAAGACCACTTCAATATCATTGGCTTTTCCAACCGAATAAAGGTGTGGCAGCAGGACAGGCTGGTGCCAGTCACTCCAAATAACATCAGGGATGCCAAAAAGTACATCCATAACATGTCACCTACTGGAGGTATGATCAGAGATATGGAGGGGATTCATTCTGTTATCCAATTAACTACAACAGATCAGAGAGTGGTGAATGTGGTCCTGGAGCAAATAGAATACGAAGACATTGGGATTTAGGTCAAGAGGGTCCCTTCACCTCCACTCAGGATTATGTGTTCTTTATTAACATCCATGATGGGAAGGTTTCCTCAGATCCTGCCCATTGCAGAGGGTTTAGACTAGATGGCCTTTAAACATTCCTTCCAACTGTGATTCTATATACTCATTAAACCCAATTTGATTCCATTCTCTTCTTTATCTGGTGACACCCTCAGAGTGGGAAAGCTTCCAAGGTTATTTCTTGAGGACACAGATGAAAACATATCCTGGCAAAGGATACACAGGGCCAGTACTTGTGCAGGTATCTGAAAGGCTCTGTGCAAGCAGGCACATGATTTTGTCTGGGCTGGAAACCCAGGGATGGAGCACCCACTGTGGGATGTGGGATTACCTTCTTCAGGAGTTAGTTTCTCACCTAGTACTGTCTTCTTGTCTCTACCAAGGAGCAGCCAAAATGATATTTAAGAATTTCTCAGCCTTTTTGCTTGTGCCTTGTTGACAGGAGGGAAGTGGGCAGAGGAGAAGACCCCAGAACAGTGGCAGAGTGCAGGCATGAGGTTTTTTTATTCACAGGTCTTCAATGAGGCTATGGATAGTAGTATAAAACCCCAACCATAGTGAGGTTTGTAATCACACACATTCCAGCAGCCGCGCCCAGAGAGCTGCAAAATTACCTATTCAAATCGTTCCCCGTGGAAGTAATCACAGCTGGTTGAAGGTCAGGTAGGGCCTTCCCATGGCTGCCCCTGAGCAGTGACCACTCCTAGCAGAGGAAACCCTCTGATGGAAAAACATGGCAAACAGGATGGCAGGCCGTGCTCTTTGTGTGGCCAGAGGAATTGTTTATGAAGTGGTCAAGGGACCTGCCCAGTTAAACAATTACCAATAGTGGGACTAAACTCAGCGAACAAAGCCTTTTACTCCTGAAGTGCCAAGAGAGCTGTGCAGGAACCAGCTGGGTTTGCCCACGAACCTGCCAGAGAACAGAAGTAAAAGGAAATGATTGACTGTGGTTCAACAGGAAGGTGCAATGATTCTCCACCACAGGTACTTCAGCTTTGGCTAGCTCTGTGTTTTCCCTATAAAGGAGCACCTTAGTATCTTCCAGTGCACAGGAACACACACACAAAGAACATGGTGTGGATACACCCCTGTGTCTTAGTTATACACCAAAGAAACAGGAGAAAAATCCTGCTGCTAAATACCTGAGCATGTGGCAGTTTTCAGTGCTTGGCAGTTCTGTGATACAACTGAGTATAAAATTACACACTCTGCTACATAGGATGTTTTTCTCTCTTTCTGGGGAAAAAGTTCTGAAATTGTGAATCTGCCTGGAGAGTGAAAGATTATTAGGGTACTGAGGTGCAGGTTTTTTAGTTGAGAACAGTTTTGCAAAAGACAGAGTCAGGATTTTTGGACTTTTCAGAAGTCTTTGCTGCTTTCCTGTTCCTTGTCTGGCTGCAGTCACTGGAGCTGTGCACACTGAGTTTCTAGGTACGTGCTGCATGGTCAGACCTATCACATCCTGTTGATAACCCTCCTAGATCTCCCTTTCCGGACCTCCAGGAGTCAGCTGTGAATGGCTCTTAACCCATTTCACCTGCTTTGTTTTCCAAGAGCTGTTTTTAACCCAGATGTGCTGATTTTGCAAAGGCCCCACAGCCAATCCCTCTGTGCTTTGACTAGAAATACATGGGAAAAGGGAATACTTGTACTAATTTGCCTGTTTTCCTCCTTTTTTTTTTTTAAACACATGGTGGGCTTGGCATGGCTATTCTAACGTACATCTGTCCCCTCATTTATTTTGTTTTCTCCCTCCCACCCCACTTCAGGCAGTTCTATTCTTCTCCAGCCAGTTGTTTTGTGCAAACACACTCCTCAGCTAACCAAGCTCTTCCCTTTAAACTTTGTATCCCCTGGGGTGCGAAGAACAAACCCAACCACTCATTTTCCCATTTGAAGGCTTTTTTCCTGACTCCAAATGCTGTGCCCTTCAGAAAAAATGAGCAGAACTTTTCCTAGTTAAGCTATCATCTGGGAGAGTCCCATAATTAGGTGTAACCATTTTTTTTTGTACCAGCCAGACATGGTATGACTCTGTCCACCAGGCTGATTGTTGTACATTGAGACATTCAACAGTAATTTCACATGATAAACAGAAATTCCCAACTCAGTTCATAAGATCATAAACAGCTATGCCAAATTGGTGCTAAGTAACAGAGCTGAACTGAATTAAAGGGCTAGAGCAACTTCACATGGAGAAAAGGGACATCCTGATGTCCAGAGAAGCTGTCACCTCACTAAAGGGAGCTCGGGGAAATTATTCACACCACTCTTGGAAGGGGAAATGAGCTCTAACCATTCTGGTACCTTCCCAGGGACTAACATTAATGGAGCTCTCCAGACTGGGGCAAAGCTGCTCAATGATTACATTGCTCAGAACGACATTGACGCCAGGAGCGTGTCCCTGATCATCTTCCTCACGGACGGGAGGCCGACTGTTGGGGAAACACAGTCATCCAAAATCCTCAGCAACACCAAGGATGCCATCCGGGATAAATTCTGCCTCTTCACCATTGGCATTGGCAATGATGTGGACCACAAGCTGCTGGAGAGGATGGCACTGGAGAACTGTGGCATGACGAGGCTTTTCCAGGAGGATGAGGATGCAGCCAGCCGCCTCAAAGGGTTTGTTCTGCTTTTTTTTCCTGTTCTTTGGGTTCTCTGGAAAAACATTTTGGGATGGAAGACCCTTTAAGGAGACATGTCAAGAAATGGGAGTTTCCCCGAGGCTCAGTTCTGGCTGGGAGAGGCAGAGTATGATCAGATACTCTGAAAGGCTACCCAGAAATTTCCTTCCTTATCAGAATAAGGCATTTGTCTCCCTAATTCAGATTGTTGTTTTGGACATGTAAACCCAGAGAGCTGGGGTGCACAAGTCCCAGCTCCTCACAGGTAGATGGTAGGAGGAGAGGATGGATTTCATACATCAAATCAAAAACATAAACACCATGGGGGGATCAGGAATGAAGATTCCAGTTTGGAGCATAACACTATTTCTTTATTTTTTGAAAATGATAACCTTTTGTCCAAACTTCAAAATATTTGACTGTGAAAAACATACAAAGATCATTCCTGGGATAACCATATAGTCACTTAATTCCCTCATTCTTTGTGACCCAAACTCCTCATAAGTTTTCTGCAATCCTCATCCTTCAGTAGGACCAGAGATTATCTTCCTCTTCTGGGATCAGTGAGCTGTAGTCCAAGGGTAAGGAACATCAGAAAGATACATGACCACAGCTCTGACCATAATGTCTGGCAATATGTCAGTGTTTCCAAATAAAAATGTTTGACTTTCACTCCCAAAATGTTAGTGTTTCAACCACAGGAACCAAAAAGAGACAGTACTGACCTCTCTCCTGGCTTGTGCCTCTGGAGCAATGAATCCAAGCACTTTCCTCTAGAGCTTTGCCTTCTGTGGTGGTTATGTGCAGACAAGAATTCCTTCTAAACCAGATTCTGCAGCTCCCTCTGTCACCCCACCCAAGTCCTTTCCTCCTCAGGACATGTATTTTGGATAGCAAGCGGCATTCCCTGGCAAATAGAGGATGTTCTGATTGACTGGGCTGTGGGAGCCCAGCACTGCAAGTTCAAACGCCTCTCTCTGATGAACAGCTCACTGTTTATCAAACTCAGCCATGGCAAACCCATTTGGCATCTGGTGCCAAATATATACAGAAAAGCACAATCACTGCTGGAGGCCAATTCAAACCTCAGCTGGAGGGAAAACCTAAGTGGGTGCCAATGTGATTTTTTTTTGTGCTCAATGGGTTTTATTTTTATACAGACACTTCCTTGAATTTTACTGTAAGACAGGTTGTCTCTCCGGCATTTGTAACAACTCAGAAGTTAATTTATAGAGAGTTCTCCAGTTCAGTCATGTTTTTAAATCTGGTGAGGTCTCTGTGTAAAAGACACTGAGTGCTCAGACAGACTTTAAATGAAAGTCAACCAATTCAGGCTTTGGGCTCCCTTGGAGAGAGAATAAAGCAGAAAGTGTGACTGTAGCTTCCAGACAATCTGTTTAACCAGATGTGTCAAATAAATGCAGCTTGAACTGAAAAAACGGGCTGAGGCAAATTCTTTGTTTATTTACCAAATTAAACTCAAACGACTTGCCAAGAGATGAGCAGTTTGGCATTTAAATGGGAAATATGGCATTCTTGGAGCAGCTTGGGAGGAACCTTCAAAAGCACATTGCTGTAGGGAAAACGCAGTACTGTAAACTTGGGCCTTGGGCCTTGTGAAGGTTTTCTGGGCTGTCGAGTGTGAGGAGTTCTCGTAAGTGTGGTAGGTCATGTTAACAAGGCATTAAAGGGTTAACCCCCTTGGTTCCATGGAAGCCATGCCTTGCTCCAACAGAAAATCAGCTGTGAGTGAGTTCTCTTGTGCCAGGGTGCCTGAATATGTACCTAGAATTCCTCCATTCCTTGGAAATGACCTTGTTTATGGGGGGCATGGCGAGATTCCTTCTTGATTTTCTTTCTCTGTTGGCCCTCAGAAAACTGTATTCCTGCCTGTCCTACACTGACCAACCCAATCTAGGGATCTTCCAGAGATTCAGAAGCTTTGGTTTGGATTCTCTTCAGCTTTGGGGGACCTAGCATTTTGGCCTCACATTTTCTGGCTCTGGGATACCATGTGTAATACCACTAGAAACCTGTGGGTAACAACATCTCGTCTTAAGTACATTTTTTAATAACTGTGGTGCTTTCTGTGAACCTTGGAAGCCAAGAATTTACTTTTAATGTAAACACTTAAGTGATCACAAATATCTCCTTGCAGAGATCTGGAATCATAGTGGAAGGGAGGTGACTGCCAGGCCATGCTGTGATGGTTCTGAACACACTTAGGAGACTCTGTTTAGATGCCTAAGGAACAGTGAGGACTAAAATGAGGCAGAGAATAATTTTGGTTGACAGGGACCTCTGGAGATCTTGAAGTTCAACCTCCTGCTCTGAGAAGAGCTAACTTCAAGTTTAGATGAGGTTTCTCAGGGCTCTGTCCACTCAGGTTTTAAAAAGCTCTAAGGCCAGAGACCGCCCTGTTTCTGTGGGCCCAGTTAGAGTGGATGTGGTAATTAAATCTGGTTCCTGATGGCTCAAACTGCCCCTGAATGACCTAGGAGCCATTTTAGATAGCCTGGCTGTGTCCTTGGCCACATACAAGGGCAAGAGTGTGTTCACACGCTGGGATGAGCAGTGCTAATAGTGAGAAATGTGTCTCGTTTAAGGTTCTACGATGAAATAGGGACACCTCTTCTCTCTGACATCCGCGTTGATTACCCTGAAGACGACGTGGAGCAGGTCACCCAGAACTTCTTCCCCAACTACTTCAATGGCTCTGAAATCATCATAGCTGGCAAACTCATCAACCGCACCTCGGATAAACTCCACGTGGAGGTGACCGCCAGCAATTCCAAGAAGTACATCCTCCTCAAAACAGACGTGGCTATTGACCTGCCGAGCAGGAACGACATCAGAGGCGTCCCTGGCCTGGAGGATGGCAAAGGGGATAACAATTACATTGAGAGGGCGTGGAGTTACCTCACCATCAAGGAATTGCTCAACTCTCGGCTGAAGAGTGATGACAGTGAGGAAAAGGACAATTTGATGGAGAAAGCCAAGTCGATGGCGCTGGCTTACAATTTTGTTACCCCCTTCACTGTTCTGAAGATGAAGGAGGCTGGACTACACTCAGAGCCGTCTCCGGAGGAGTTTGTCAGCCCTTCTACTGATGGCATTGGGGAAAAGCTGCAGAGCCTGCAGGGGCACAAGGCCCCACCAGGTATGAGAGAAGAATAACCTTGTGCTGGTAAGAAACCTTTTTGCCTGGGCAATGTCTCATGGCTGACTTTGACACAGGGGGGGATCTAGACAATGAACTGAGGGGTAAAGCTGAGATTTTCATATCAGTTTTGCTAATCGTGTACTGGGTAACCCTAAGCAAACCTTTTAGGTCCCTCACCCCCTTGAAGCCCTTGCTGCTCTGTAGAAATTATTGAAAAACTGGTGTTCTACACAAAGCTTAAAGTGGCTGCAGGAATATATCCCTCAATCTCTCTGAATAACATCTGGGGGACATTATTATAATATGTCCCTTTCTGCTGCTCAGTAAATAATTGTAACAGCCTTCCTTCCCCACTTCTAGGTATACGCAGAGAGCAAGATAAACAGAGAATTAAAATCTCCAAGACTTCAGGTCAGTGCCTGTTTTCATACCTTTAATAATGCAAAATAATAGTGGCTGATTTATGCAAACCTCAGATGTGCATCACTGTGGTATAACCATCCCAGTGACCAGCCAAAATTCTGTTTGTTAGACCTACAGAGTAGGGAGGAAAATGAAAACAAAACCAAAATACAGAGAGGATGAGTTATGAGAAGGACTGTGAGCAAGGCAGATGATCTCTAACGCTTGATCCTCATGTTTGAGACTTCTGTAGGTTAGAGAACAGAATCATATTCTCTTTGTACTAGAAATAGTAAAAAAACTTTTATAAATTAATAATGCTGTAATGTCAAAAATGTCATTGAATTTGGAAAAAAAGATAAAATTCTATAGTATTTTACAATTTTCCTGTTGGTCCTGCACCTCTACTTAACTTTTCAAATATTAAACACTGAAAAATAAGTCCAGATCAAGAATTCTGACTTGAATTTCTCTTGATAGGGTCAATTTTCCCTTAGAAACAAAGATTTTTGGCTTGCCTTAATAATGGCAGCTGTCTGATAGTTGATGATAGGTCAAGGATTGTTGAAAAGTTAAGACTGTGGGATCAACAGCTGCTGTTGACTGCTCCAATCTGATCCTCAGGGCCTGGAGGGGTCAGTGTGAGGTGCACCCGTGCCACAGCCCTTGGTTAGAAAGTACATTTGTGTGTGCTGTGGGGGATGTAGCCTGCCAAGAAAGCATGTAGAAGAGGAGTTCAAAACACCTACATGGTAATTCCCATAAATCACTGAAATTATATTCCAGGAAGAAAATATCCTGATTTTCATCTGGACTGTTTTGGGTTTTGAGTTGTCATTGAAAACCCAACATCTTCTGTGAGAAAAACAAAACAATCTTTGCGAAAAACAAAGAAAAACTTGGCATTTCCGGGCAAACTCTATATGACCCTGTAAAAACAACAAACCAGAAGGGCTTAGAAAAGACAGGGAAAACACAATTTAAACAGTAGTTTTGTTGCAGTCTTGGACACCGCAGTTTTGTCTCTCACATTTATCTCTTTCTCCATGTCTTCCCAGCGGATGGGGACCCTCACTTTGTCATTGATTTTCCTGCCAGCAAGTTCTCTGTCTGCTTCAATATTGATGGAGAACCAGGGGACATTCTCCGGCTGGTCTCTGATCACAAGGAATCTGGTGAGCAGACAAATCAAGCAGTTTCTTGCAGAGGAAAACCGAAGTGTAAGGCCAGCTCTGTAGCAGTAAGACCAAGCACCCAGGTGTTTAATAGGCAAGAAATTCATAGGAAATCAGAAAAAGTTTCTTCTATGGTTCAGCTTCACCCAGTTACAAAGTCACAACTTGCAAATAAAAGATTTGGATTCACCAAAATTGCTCTGCTGTGGGGATTTCCCTCTTTACTTACAATACTGTTTGGTTCAGGACAGAGCAAAATACCCAAACAGGCTTACCAAGCACCAGAGCTCTTTTAGTAAAGAAAGCACCAGACTGGTAAGAGAGTCATGACAGCCTTGAGAATACCCATGTGACTCAGGATCTGCTTTACCCAAGCCAGTCTGAGCCTCAGGGGCCCAAAGTGTGGTCTGATCTGATCTGGAATGCTAAACAGGGCAGCTAATAAGCAGATTATGTCCTGAGCAGGGCAACAGTGGGAAAAAGGGGTGTTGAAAACAGAGACAATTCACAGACTTGTTTTACAAAACCCCACAATAAAGTTGTAAGGATTTTGTTCTGTGTGGCAGTGGTCTAGCCCCCATATTTGTGTGTTCATGTCTGCCTTCATAAGATACAGCTCCAGGCAATGTTTCCCTTCAACTTCTTTCATAGACTGTTTGTGCTTGAATGATTTTGTGGCTCAAATGCAGAATGAGCTTGAGGAAAACAGACTCTGTAGTGCTAGAACTTTGAGTCTTTGAAGACAGAAATGAGAGTTCCCATCAGGAGTGATGGGAATATGGAGATAATTCCATCTCAGTGTTAATCGCTTGGGTTTAGCTTGGCTTAGCAACAAACCTCCTCCTTAATTGTCACTGTTCAGTGTGTGTGTGTTCAGAGGCTTGTGGGAAGTGAGTCACTGTCTTACGGAAAATAAGGCACAAAAATTATTAAAACGACTGGGAATCTTACTGTGGACACCAAGGCTTTAATTGATTCAGTGGGATCTGCACCTTAGAATCCTAAAAACTGGCTCTTTTTGTGGCACTGTATGAGGATTAATGAGGCTGGGGGCACCTGCCTGCAGAGAAGGCCAGCATTTCTGAGCTTGGGTAAATTCATGTGCTCTGTATGAGGTAATAATTTTTTATACTCTTTTGAATACTGGTAAGTGAAATAATTGAGCAGGAGGTGGAGAGCCATGTTCTCAGCTTGTGTCATTGAGACAACAAACCTACTCCTGCTGGGCCCCTTCCAACTCAGACTGTTCTGTGATGTGATTCTGTCATCCTGGGTTCCAGCTTTCATTTACTGATTGTCTTCCTGCAAGGTGTAACTGTGAATGGGCAATTAATTGGAGCTCCCGCACCACCCAATGGCCACAAGAAGCATCGGACTTACTTCAGCACCATCACCATCCTCAACAATAAGCCAGAGAGGTCTTACCTGGAGATCACACCCAAGAGGGTCATCCTGGATGATGGGGAAAGGCTTGTCCTGTCCTGTGGCCGGAGTGCTGTCGTGCGAAGCAGGAGCCTCGAGGTGTCCATCTCTGCCTACTCCAACATCACCGTGACGATCCAGGACTCCATCAGCTTTGTCATCCTCATCCACCACTACAAGAAGCCAGCCCCATACCAGAGGAATCACCTGGGGTTCTACATCTCCAACAGTAAAGGCCTCTCTTCTGACTCCCACGGGCTACTGGGTAGGTGACAGGTTCTCAGGTTCAGAGGTGTAAATCAGACAAAAATGATTCTTCTGAGCAGAGAAAGGAGGGAAGGAACAAGGCAGGTGGGGATTAAGTTCCCAGGTGAGACTTTTACATCCTCTCTCAAACAACTTCTCTACTTTCAGTACCTCCAACTCCTCTCCTGTCTTTTTTTGTATGAGCTACCTCTCCCTATCCCAGCTGTGCCTGTTTTTCACATTTTCACTCTTTTAACGATTGTTCAACACGGTTATTATTAGAATACATGTGCCAGATGGTCCCAATACAGAGACAGAAACCAAATCTTCCACAAGAACATTTTGTGGCTCCTTTCTTTCAAATGTGAAGTGAAAGAAGAGCCAACCTACCTTTTGAAGGAACCAGGCTTTTGGTAGGCTCAGCCAATGAGAAGTATTGATGTTTTTGGTCACGTACAGGTGCAGAACTCTAAAACTTCTACCATAGTTTCTGTGTCACACAGACACCCCCAGGTGAAGCAGGAGGTGATCCCTTAGGAGTGAGGTTTTAGACTTAGGCCACTCTCATACACAAACCTCTAAATCCATACTTAAGTTTGGCCTAGAAGAACTTGCTCCCAAGAAGGTAAGGGAAGAGACCTTGAGGCTTCAGGCCTAGAACGTTTTGCTTGCTGATGGGCATTGTGCGGGTTATTAACCTCTAGTAATCATGTCCCACTTACTACTGGCACCTAAAAAAGCTCTTGAGCTCTTTAGTGTATCTTGACCCATGGTTAAAAAAAAAAAAGAAAAAAGTAGAGTTTTATTCTAACCTCTGTGTTTGTGGGGTTTAGAAAAGAATCACAGGAACAAGATTCATCCTGCTGTTGCAGAGAAGCCCTTTAGAAACCCATAAGCTGAGAATCCTCAAATGTGTCCTACCAAAAGAACCACAAACCACCAAACCACAACAATTTATAAACAGGCACAAATCAGGCAGTCACGGACTCTTATTTTATCTTGCCTTGCAGGTCAGTTCTTGAACCATGAAGTTAAGCTTCTCCAGGAATCTCTACACAAACGTCATCAGGAGGCTGGGCAGAACCAAACTGAGGCGTTGAAGGCAAACCCTACAAACACCCTGAAGGTGAAGGGACGGCTCGTTCCTGTCGTGTGGAAGCAGAGGAGGATCTACAATGGCCAGCAGGAAGTCGACTGCTGGTTCGCCAAAAACAACGCCGACAAACTGATCGATGGGAGCTACAAGGACTATTTGGCTTCCCATCCTTTCGACACAGGGACCAGCTTTGGGACAATTAACAGCCTTTAGGACCGGTCACAGCGATGCACTGTGGCAGCACGTGTGACAGCAGGTCCCTTCTGAAGCCCTTGCTAGGCAACTTATGAATATTTCCTTACTTTTTGGTGCCAAAGAAACCAAGGATTTTGCCTTTGAAAATCAGCTGTCTCTCTTTCACGCTAGATGAACGCTGTTCATCACATTCCTGAAGAAAAAGAAGGCTGGGGTGAAGGGACGTGGTTAAAGGCACGATTGGTGCTCTCCCAGTGGGAAAGGAGGGAGAAATAAGCCAGTGAACAGTGCAGAGGCTGCTAGCCTTAAAATAAACCCATGCAGGGATCTGTGCAATACTCCCTGGGGCTGGTGAGAGGCACATCATACAGCTCAGTGCCTGTTGAGGTGATATGCTTTGCAAAGAAGTGACTTGGAGAACCTGCTCCAACTTTGGTCCTTGGGGAAAGAAAGAAAGAGAGAGGAATATTCATCTGCAGCAACCCATTAGCATAAAAAAAAATCAAAACCTTAAATCAACAGGCCACAGGAGGGTATTGCTTTCCTGGTTAGTGGGATGAGGTCTGGATTTGCCACTATGCATGACTTCCCTGAATCACTACAAACGCTTAAAACAGTGGTGAAAACCTTGATGTGGTTTATTGCTGTCTTGGTGCATAGGCTGTGTGCTTAAAAAGCACCTGTGGTCCTCAGCAGACACCAGGAGTGGTGCAGGCTCCCTTTCCATGGAGCAGTTAATTCAATGTAGTTCTATTTCAGTAACACTGCAAGGTTTTTTAGTGATAATTCTTGAGTCTTGACTCCCTCAGAGAAAAACAAAGTTCCACCGCAAGCTTCCAACAGACCTGCCACGTCCTTGAGCATCACATCCCTTCTGCTCAGCAAAGATTAAAATTTCTTAAGGGATGACAAACCAGAGCCCACGACAGCTTGTGAGCCTACAAAGCAGCCTCTTGAATTTTGACTAGACATTTCTGGCTGCTTTTGTAATCAGGGAGGAAGTCTTTATTTATTCCAAATTGTCAAAAAATTTTCATGCCGATTTCCCCTGGCTTCTTCTCCTTCCTTACACTGCAGGAATTTGTGCGCAGCAGGAATTTGGCAGCAGGGGGTTATAGAAGGGTCTGCCAGCCACCCCCACTGCAGGTGGTGCTCCAAACCCAAAACTGCAGGGCTGTGGTGTATTTTAAAGTGAGGCATCACTGAGCAATGCTATAGATCAGCCACAGGGGAGTTTTAGCAGAGAACTTGTCCAAAGAGGACTTGACAACTACAAAGACATTTACATGGCAAGGCCAAACTGAGCTCATGTATACTCTGCCTTTCCAGAACTGAAAAGGAGGGAGGCTGGGTGTGGAATCATCTCCAGGAATTAAATGATATCCATGTGTTAGGAGAAAACAGTTGCCAGAGACCTACAGAAATAGGTTCAACCTTGACTGATTTTTTTGCATATTTAACAATTAAATCATATTGTTGCTCTAGGAGCTCCAGCTGCTGGGGGTGGGGTGGTGATTTTCCAGTTGCTTGATCAGCTCGTTAGTGCTGCAAGCACCGTGGCAGCAGAGCAGGTGGCAAGCGTGGTTTCTTATTCACACCATGTGCTGCCTGGAAGAGGGAAAGAGCCAAAAGCAATGAGAAAGATTTAACTGCACTCTGGAAGATACTTACAGAGAGCTCAGTTAGTACAAAACTCATGCCAAGGCTCGTACTTTGGAACAGAACATAAAGAAGAAACTACTGCTTTGGGCCCTGCTGTCTTGAGAAATAGCTCTCCTGCGAGGGAGAACTGAAGGCAAGACCTTCAGCAGAGTCCGGAGTGTGGAATAATAACAGAGGTTTAATGCTCTGCAGTTTGCTCGTGGGCCAGAAGGCGATGAGGAAGAACAGCTGCGAAGTTGACTTCTCTGCCCAAGAAGACAGTCTGAAGATCAGCCACAGCCCACATCCAAACCACCTCCCCTTTCACTAGCACAGAGTGAACAGGAAAGTGGCAATGGATTTCCAGACACTCCAGGGTTTGGCAGGTGTTTCCATAGTGTCCTTACTGACAGCTTCCCTCTCCTCCCACATTGTGCTGTCCAAGTGTATTGCTAAGGGGAGTGGTTGGCTTAGGCTCTCCCCTCATCTCTTCTGTATATAGATATGTATATAATATATATAAACACACACCTACTGCTAATAATTCAGGTGCATCATTGCTCTTCTTTGTCCTCCTCCAGCCACGGAAACCCATTTCTTTCGGGGCCTGAAGATAACAATGATCAAGTCCAACTTCTCAGCAATATGAAGTACCTGGAGCAATATACTCAAGGTCTCCTTAAGGCTCCAGCTATCCATTTCACAATAAATATTTTACAGTGAACACTGCAGTGAAGCTTTCATTTGGCAAAGATAATACAAGCTTTGAAGCTAAGGTTGTGTGTGTTTTATGCTGCTGGACAGGCTCACGTTACCAGATGACTGAAAGAACCATTCATGAGTTAACAGTAAGTTGGGAACCAAAATAATTTCAGTGGAAAATGAAAGGTCACTGATGTTCTCTAGTCTCTATACACTTGGTAGGAGGCAAGAACAGACCCTAGGGTTTTACTCCCACATTACAATGGGAGTTTAACCACAAACTTTAAATATACTAGAATAGGACATGGGAAAAGAGTTTGTGCTCCTGCTGCCCCAAGAGCAAAGGCAGGTCATAGACTGTAAATTTCAATTTTTTTCAGCTCTGAAGTGGGCATCACAACACTTCCCTCTCTTATGAGGGGGAATATTTTCAGGCTTGGTCCTCACAGCCCTTTGTGCTATTCCAGAGAGCTCCCAGACCTCCACTGCAACAACTGCATTTGTTCTCATCTCCAAGAACGTCACAGAGCACTTGGATTCACAGGGATACGGCCAAAGGTTGCACGTTGCTCATACAGCTCAGGAATGAGGCTGATCAATCACTGTGGAGTGCAATGGAAACAATTGCACAGCACTGTTTCAGAGATGGGAAGGGAACAGGGTGGCTGAAACAGCACAGGCTACACAAGGACTGAGAGGGAGAACCTTCCCCCGTATCTTACCTGCCCTGCTATTGCCTACTGTGAACCTTCTCAGACAGGCTCAGCTAAGGGCTAAAACAAAGGTCATGTCACTCACAGTACATTTTAGGACAAGGACATTGCTTTGGCCAAATTTGCATTCTTCACCCATTGCAGGATTGCACTGTGCAGCCCCATAGCAAGAGCAAAACCCCAAATACCACTACATCTCAAAACAGGGACTAAGTGTCTAAAAGGGAAGCTGTTTTAATCTATTTCCAGTCAAAACCTCACACAGCACAGGACTTACTCCAGCCCCTACCAGTGCATAGCTCCTCAGACAAGCAGAAGTTGTGTTATGAAACTCACTGCACTGAGCAATATAAATAATCTCTTCAGAGAGCTGCGTGCCATGTGTTCCAAAAGCCTTTTGATGTGCCAGCAGAAGTAGGATTTTGACCCTTCATTAAGGAAGAAAAACAAAAAAGGACCTAATTTCCAGAAAAACAGTTTAAAGCTGCACAGCTGCAAGTGTAGCCAAGCGTGTCTAGTTCACTGAGGGGCATCTGAGACTTTGATTGCATCTAAGGCTTCAAACCACTTTGAAGTCAGGAGAAAAACAACAAACCAAACCCCCAAAAACCCCCCACCAAATATCTTCACATGTTCTGAGCTCAGCCTTTACATCTAAATCCATCCAAGTCAGAAAATCCAAATCCTTTACTGTTTACTCCTCAGTAAGGGTTGTTTTCTTACGAGAAATACAAGGGGAAAAGGAAAAGACCATTCCCGTCCACCACTTAAGGGGAGTTGCCTTGCAATAAGCAAAGACTGGCTATGGGCTGCACTAGGGATACCAATCCAGTGAATCCTGGATCCCTGCTCCAAGGACTATCCCCCCATTTGGACTCTGGATGGGTCTCTCCACAGCTGTGTCTCTGCACCCAGCCTGGGAGTAGGATGAGGCAGCTGCTCTGTGCTCACTTTCTCCCCAGGACAGCTGCAAAGTGTTTTTCATTTTTCTGTTTATAGACAAATACAGTTTGCTAAGAGGAAAGCAAACAGGGCAAAGCCCTGCACTTCACACTTGGAGCAAAACGTGCCAGTCCTGGGGTGACCCATGGTTTTTTCCAGCAGCAGTACGACCCCAGGCCCTTCCTCACCTCCAAAAGAAGGGCTGGCTAATGGGGCTTTCAGATTCAGTTTGAATCAGTTCCTGCAGACATCTCAGATGTTTATTTTAAACTAAGTAAAAGGCGAGTTCTCAACTTGCAGTAAACACTCCCTTGTAAGGTGGGCACTGGGATCCATCTCTGAGTCTGTTCTGGAGCCCAGCACAGGCTGAGGCTGCAGCATCAGGGCTTTGCACTGAAGCAGCTCCTACAGCTCAACCACAGGAACCAAGCTCTGTGGCTCAAGCTCTTCAGCTGCAGAACAGCCCTGCTGCAGAAACAGAGTCTTCCCTGGTCAGGGGAGATTTCAACAGCTCCCCTTCCTCCCTTTCAGTGTTAGGGCTGTGCAGAACATTAGGCACATGAAGACATTTAATGTATGAAGCAATTCTAGGTCAAATATTTATTGGATTCCTTATAAAAGAGTAAAAATAATCAGACCCACTGAGACAATCTTCCCAATTCAAAATATTTAAATACATATTGCAAACCAATTCTTTTGAGCATTGTGCATATAAAAGTGTCACAGTTCAGGTAGTACTGAATAGAGCCTTTTTTTTTTTTTCCTTTTTCTATTAAAAAAAGCAGACAATCTTTTCATTTCAGTCTCTAGCCCTGACAAAAAAAAAAAAAAAGTCACACCCAGTTGGCCAGCCAGGGAAATACATCCCTGTATCCCCAACCTCAATGTGCCTGCATGTGGGGCAGACAGGTAAAGCAGATACTGCTCAGGCCTGTACAGGATGCACAGATACCATCCCCAAGGCAACTGCAGGATAGGTCTAAGATGAGGCAGGCAAAAGGATCTCTGTAGATCCACAAGGGTCGACCAGTATTCCCCAGCCTGCCCTTCCTTGGCCAGCTCAAGGATCACAGTGCTGCTCCTTCCTCCACCTCCCTTGTCCCGCTGGTGTCAGATGACCACTTGGTAGCTGGGCTGCTTCATCTTCTGGTTGGTTCCCCGGAGCCCTGGAATATCCTGGTCGCTTTCAGACTGATCAAAATCCATGTCTGGAGAGAGCAATACCTAGAAAGGAGAACAGACAGATGCTGATGGAGTCAAAGGTCTCAGATCTTCATACTGCTGACTGAACAAGTTGAGCACCCCTAGAGGGGTCTGCTGCCAGATCCAATCCTCCCTGGCAGATGGGAAAGGTCTCAAGGTCATCCAGACCATCTCTTCAACAGCAGCCAAACAGATTTGGGCACAGATACCATGACCATCTGGTGTCCCAGCCCCCTTCCTTGAGAGCAGAATGGGCAGCTGAAGGCTCTGTTCCCCATGGGACAGGACTTGCACGTGGATATTCAGGCCCGGCTGAAGCCTCAGTGGAGATGTACAAAAACGAGGCCACATATTTTGTGAACAACTGTACCACATGCAGACCTTTTCCCAGGCCCCCAGCTGCTTGTCACCTCCACAGCTCAGCCAGAAGGGCAAGCAGAGCTGCAGGCTCAGCTTCAGCCATGGCCAGCCAGCTATGTCCTAGCCTGGGAGCACTTCATTTCTGCCTCTGAGCTCCTGGCTCAGCCTGAATTGTGGGACCCAAAGCAGAGCAGTGACACCTCTCACCAGTGCTTGAGGTGAAAAAGCACTTTTTTTCTTTTTTGCTGCAGGACCCAAAGGCTGCCCTTTGCCTCCAGGAACACCTACACCCTCAGTAGTTAACTCCACACCTGAGGCTACTACAGGCTGCTCTAAACTGGCTGCCATCAGCCTGGAGCATTTGCAAGGTGGAGACAGAGCCACATGCGGGCATCCTCCAGCCACACCCCCTGGAAGAGGAAAAAAGGCTGGATTTTATCCAGGAGATGGCTGCACTGACTGAGCTGCCATCAGTGTGCATGGGTAACACTCATGGCTGGACAGATTAGAATCATTGAATCCTCAAGGCTGGAAAAGACCTCCCAGGCTGAGTCCAACCATTAACTCAGCACTGCCAAGTTCACCACTAAACCTAAATGTCCCTGAGCACCACAGGTACATATTTTTGAACACTTCTAGGGATGGTGATTCCACCACTTCTCTGGGCAGCCTGTGCCAGTGCCTGACCACCCTTTCAGTAAAGAAATTTTCCCTAATATCCAATCTAAGCCTCTTCTGGTGTGACTTGAGGCTGTTCCTTCTTGTCCTGTTGTCATTACCTGGGAGAAGAGACTGATCCCCACCTGACTACAACCTCCTTTCAGGGAGCTGTAGAGAGGAAGAAGGTCACCCTTGAGCATCCTTTTCTCCTGCATCCCCAGTTCCCTCAGCTGCTCCTCATCAGAGATGTGCTCCAGACCCAGGTCGTTCGCACAACCCTGTCCTGCCCCCATCTCCTCAAACACCCACATTTGGGCAAGAGAAGCTGCACTCTCACTGTGAAGTCTCCCCCTGCCTGACTCGGGAGCCTTCCAGCTCAAAGGCCTAAGTCCAGGGATGGTACACGGATTTTCAGCCCACTGCTCACACACAGAACATCCCCAACCAGTCCCAGAGCCCAGGATCCCTTGGGTGAAACCAGGAGCAGGGGGAATTACCCCTATTTCTGTCTATCTCCACACACAGTTGTGAATTCATGTGCCCTCCACTTGTCAGCACTCAGACAGCACTATGGGGCCAGTCACCACAGCAACAAAACCACTAAACAGGAAAAACAAAACTCCAATGAGTCAGTGACTTCAAAGGAGCAGAAGAGCCGCAGGGGAAGATTTCCTCCTCCCCACCCTCACACACACCCCAGCCCCTCCATCCAGTGTTGTTATCTTCACAGTCAGACACCCAAAGGACAACAGCAGACCGGATTAAACTCTCTTGTTGTCCCCCCTATTGGTCTCAAGGTGGTTTGTTGTTCAGGATACACACTGGAAAGTTTCCATTTCTCTCACGTGAAGACTTACTCTGTTTATAACGCTGACATTGTGATGCTGTTGAACCTGAAAAAATGTGTGGGTAATTACTCACACGCAGTATTGTGAACACACTGAGCTCTGACAGGGTGCAACAGACTGGTTGTGGGGCCTGATAAACTGGTGATTTGGGTGGTTTTCAACAGAAAACTCAAATCCCCTTGCAGCCAAGCAGGGATGGTGACAGAGCATCCTGACCCATTCAGGCTGCTACCTGCCCACCATGCACTCCTGGGAAGCCACATGAACCAACAGCCCTCCAGTAACCTTTCCGCAATTCCCCAGGAAGCAGCACCGTGAGAGAACACCTTGCTGCCATGACAGTCACAGGACATACCCTCAGATACCATTTTCAACCCCAACTCCCACTGGTGAGTTTTCAGAACAACTTGGACAAGGCTCTTCCCCTGCAGATGCATCCAGGTCAGGATCACAGCAGGTTGGTGGCACAGCTGGGAGTGGGACATGGTTTCCCAGTCCTGGGACAACGTGCTGCTGTCTCACTCATCAGTCCCCAAATACCTCACACATTCCACAACATGATTTGTTACAAGTCAGGAGGACTGTGAGGTGGGACAGGTTCCTTTCAGAGCACCTCTATGCCCACCTTCATTTATCTTCCCTCTAAGACCTGGCACCCGAGTTCACCACAAGTTTGAGTGAATTAAAAATAATAATAATAAAAAAATAGTTTCTCAGCTAAGCAACAGGCAAATCCAACTGGCCCTTGGAGTTTCTAAGTGTTTCAACACTTTTAAGTAAGCAGCATTGTATTGGTGTCTATCCCCATCTTCATCTAATGAATGTCAAAATAGAGTTCCTTATGAAGGGAATTAGGACAGGTGCTGAACTCCATCCTGACCAAAGGCAGGCCCTCATGCAGTATATTAACTTTCCTCCCAGCCTCAGAGTAGCCTCTAATTTCACCTTAATTTTTCTTAAAAGTACCCCTGTCACTGGACTTTTGCTTTAAGGGTTGTCTCTAAAAATGTAAGCCTTCAGGAAAGGAACAGAAACTCATCCACCTCCCTGGGTAAAAAAAAACAACCAAAAAAAGATCAAATAAAACATTATTAAAACTGAGTTGTTTTCCTGAGTGGAGGAAACAAAGAAATCGCTGATAAGATCTAAAGTTCATTGGGAGTTACAAGGGCAAGGGAAAAAAGGCTTAGGTCAAGGGCAGGACATATACAAAGCAAAAATAAAGGCCTTGCAGATGAATTAATTTCCCCAGGCTGAACAGCACTGGATGCAGGCTGGCACGAGAGAGAGATCTTTTTCTATTCCACAAGAGGGAAAAAGAAAAATACTCCATGAACATTTACAAGGCAGGGCACGAGACTGAAACAACACTAAGCTTAAGACTGACATGGAAGGAAAGAAGGGTGAAATTCTTCCAACCATAAGAGGGAGTTTGTCCCTTTCAGGGATTCAGTGTAAGAGAAGTAGCAAGAGCTCATCCTCTGGCTCACCAGAGGAACCCTGAAGCCCACAAGAGGCTGCCACTTCCTTGGCTGCAGCCAGAGTCAGTAAGTGACACCAGAGGCAGGACTGCTGTTGTTGGGTTCCCGTTGGGTTCCTTCTTGCTGCTCAAGACAAGGACAGAGCTGAGTTTTCCTGCTGCCACTAGAGAAAACACAGAGTGTGGGCTTTTAACAGGTTAACTTCAGCCCACTCTTTCCATTCTCCTTCCTATCTCTCCCCCTCCTTTTCCAAACACAAACTGCTAGTTCATGTGAAAATAATGACACTCCATTGGTGAGATAGGCAGAGGGTTGAAATTCAAGTCGGCAGCGAGATGGGGAGCTGGTGGCGCCTGCAGCGAGACAGCCCTGATGAACCCTGATAAACTGTGCGACACATTAGCTCTGCCCTACAGAGACACTCCTCAGCCCCCCTTCTTCCTCCACTGGGCAGCAGGGAGAGAAGAAATTCCCCCACTTGAACAGGTTGTTAGCAGCAACAAGCCCAGCAAATGCTCATTTTCTGCTTTCGAGCCTAAATTCCAGTCAATCCAGCTGTAGGGCTCAGCCAGACAACACGATCCTTAGTGCACAGCTTAAGAGGCTTACACAGGAAGCAGGAGCCTCTGGCTATTCCTCAAGGCCCAGTGCCAAGAAAGAGTCAGAAAACAGGTCACCCACTTCTGTATTTCTCCATTAGCTTCCTTCTCTGCCCAAAATATTTGTCAGGCCGGAGGCACAGGAACATGCCTAGGCATAAAGGAGGTGATCCCTGCAGACTGCTACGAGGAGAAACCAGTCCCTTTGGTAACTCCACTGCAGTGATGGACCAGAGGGTTCCAGCGTGGACAGATGATTGGCACATTGTTGAGTTTTTGCTGGTCTTCAGAGAAGAGCAGCCAAGTACTTGGAAGATGGGAGAGACCTCTGACAGAAAGCGGCAGATTGTGGGAATTTCTTCCACCACTGGAAACTTCCTGTTTAGGTTGACCTGACAGAAGAGGTTTTCAGAGCAACTGGAAATTAGGAGGTACCATCCTTTCAGATTATCCAAAACTGAGCTAAAGGTCACAAAACACTTGCAGTGTTTCAGTGGAACAAGGCAGAGGTCCAGCTCCATTTCCATGGAGGAGTAGTACCTGCAACACCACCTGCCCATCCATGGCAGCCACCAACCATGAGACTGGATGCTGCAAGGTTTGGTTCCAAAAGCTGTGAAGGAGGTTCTTGTTTTGACGCCTTAGGTTTTAACTTTTATATTTTTCCAACCCTGCAGTGCCCAGTGTAGCTCTGAAGTTTTCTCTAGCTTGTTAAGTGCTGTTCTCTATGCTAAGACAGACATAACAAACCTCTGTAACTTGCTCTCCAAGGACACTCAGAAAAAGAACTGCAAACCTTCATCTTGGGGAGAGGGGGGAAAGCTTGGGGAAATTCCATCCTTGGCTGGCTTCTGCTTGGTGAATTGATGCTGATATCAAAGTGTGAAGAACTCGGGAGCTGTCATTGTCCATTTTAGGATGCACTGAGGTGCATCTGGAGCCTCTGGAGCCCAGAGTGTCCCTCTGAAGGCCTTTCCAGTAAATCCCTCCTTTATTCCTGTCTAGTCTCTGTTTCTAGGTAGGTATTCAAGGTATCAGTCTCAAACAGAGATGTCACCTCCTTACCTCTGCTTCTAAGCTGGTGTAATTTTAACTGACCTTGGGCCTTCAGGAACACATCCAGTGAGCAGGGCAGGGCTTTACCAGCAGTGACCTTGCCAGAGCTGTTTATCCGGAGGCAGGGCCAGGAGGAGAGGCTCACTTGCCTCAACAGCTGCTCACATCTGTCTCCCTCCCTGACAGAGGGAGGATTCCTCTGACACTGCATGAGGGGTGGCCACTTCCCCACCGCATCCGGGGGACACAGAAGATTTGGCTGCTGTGCAGACTGCCAAGCAGACACTGTTAAAACATTACTACCTCAGTGCGTGCGGAAATGGCACCAGTGATGGGCCATCCCACCCATCAGCACGAGAGCTGAGTTACTCCTTATGAAAGACCTCTCAGAGAGCAAGAGCTGTTTCTGTTCATCCTACATTCCTCAGCAGATGCTCCTCCAGGAGTCAGTCTGTGATTGCCAGAAATTATCTTATCTCTGTAAGTCTCGCCAGTGAGCTGCAGGATATCAGCAGTCGTACACAGAACACACTGAAACCAGGCCTGGGTGCCAGGAGAAGGAAGGGAATTCCTCCCAGGGACCAAGACTGATCTCTGCCCAAAGGTCAGTAAGAAGCAGACACCACCTACCCAACAAACCACAAATGATTATGAAGAACAAAGTCTGCTGGAACTGCACAATCTCCTCCCCCACTGTAACTTTTAAGTGTCGAGCTCAGATTACACAAAACACAGCCTCCTCCAGCTATGGGACAATTATCTGGTTGAAAAAAATACCAAATGCTGACAAAAAATAGGATTCCCAGCTAAGCCTTGTCCTCTAAAAGGGATGCTAACAATTACAGTGAGGAAGGTAAGCTCTTCTCAGCCAAAATTAATTACAGTTAAATACAGCAGAGCGCAGAGTGACAGTTTCAGCCTGCAGACACAGATCAGTGCAGAAGAAGTTTGACTTTGCAGGGTGATCACCCACATTCATGAAGCACCACCCCAGGTCTAGGCAATGTGATGTTCAGTTACAGGGCTGTGGTAAAACACACAGACCATCCCACAAGTTTGCATCCCTGGTCTTACCTGAGATTCCTCAGTCCCCCTGGCCCGAGGAGTTTCTGTGGATCCATTGATGTCTAGAGTATCCTTCTGCTTGTATTTTCTCATGATCAAGCTGTCCACAACCCAGAACATAATGGCCTTGGGGAGAAAGAAGTTACATGAATACACTGCAGAGACCAAGATACAGAGTCCCTCAATCACAGATATTTCTTCTCCTTTTGGGTTCTCCAGGCATCCAGCCTTGATCAACCTCATATCTAAATCAGTCCTGCATCAATTGTGTCCATGGGGGCTGGGTAAGTCAAATTCCTGAGGTGCCCCTTCCTACGTTTTCCACAGTTGTTGAAGACCCAGATTAGAAAAGACCACGCTAGGCCAAGTTTCCACCAGAACATCCCCATTGAACCAAGCTCCATCCAAGGTTCATCTGCCTGAGCCAGTCCCTGGCCAGTTCTTTGAGGACCAGAATTTGCTTTCTAATGTGGAAATGCAGCTGGGATGGTGGAGAGAGGCAGATCAATCCAACTTTGCCAGTGCTCCATCCACTGAGATGTGCATGGTATGAACTGAAAGTGAGTTCGACTCCCTGCTTGTCCAGGGAGCATCTCAGTGTTAACACTTTGCTCCCACTTCCCACCTTAGCAGGAACTGAGCAGCAGGTCAAGGATGACCCAGAATTAGGGGAACCAGGAAAGAGCTGAGCTTTCAAGAGGTTTTGTGGAACTAGTTTTGAGAAGAACAACAGTTCTGGGTAACCTTGTGCACTTTATCTTGCTGTAACACAATCTGTCATCCAGCCAAATGACTGGATTGCCAAGGTCACAAGCCATCCTATAGGACCTTGAAGGGTTTTTGGGCATCCCCATGCCCATAGGTTGCTGCTGAGATGAGCTCTCACCTAACAAGACCCATCTTTATTCCAGGAGGTGAAGAGTCAGCCCCTCAGCAGCTCACAGAAAGGAAGGGAATTGGGAACAGAGATGGTGACAGTGACAGACTTGTGACAGATATATTTATTTCCACACCCCTCCACCCTGTCCCAGCCACTTCAAGGCTGCCCCCAGCCAGTCCCTGTGCACAATCCCACAAGGGTGGACCATGATTTCCAAACCAGCCCACCCAGCACTTGCAGAGGCACCACTTACATTGACTATGAAAGGCACAACAAACATCACCAGGACGAGCTCCAGCTGAGGGTTTGGGATGTAACCCAGGAGGATCTGCTGAAGCTGCAGAGGAGAAAACATTCAGAAGCATTATTTGAACAGTTCTGTTGCAAGATCTTTGATGAAAACTGGTTGTCTTCTGACATGAGCAGACAGAGCTCTGCAGCCTGTGCTTCAACCCAGCTCTGAGAAAGATTACACAGGATATTCCCTTAGCACAGCTGCCAAGCACATGATTTTGTACAGAAACAAGTACTGGGAGTCTTTCAGTGTAACTATCCATGGCAACAACTGGTGGGACTTCCCTTGGCTCCCTGGAGCTCATCTGCAGAATAAGGACACCACCCACCAACAGTAACCATGGAGAGGAACCCAGTAGCACCTCTGGATCTGGATTTGTGCTGCTGGACAAGTTCACACCCAAGTGTGAGCACTGTGGGCTACTGGGTTTGAAGGACAACCCTCGAACAGATAAGTGCTCCCAGATTGCTGTACCAAGCACTATGTGTAAGAACACTCCAAACTGGAGTTACCATTGACTCCCAGCTTTGGGTTTTATACCCATCACACCTATCTGATAACCAGGTATGTGTGGTAAAAGTCTCACAGGCAATTATTTTTATTTTTTTTTAAAGAGAAACTTCTGATCAACACAATTAACATTGCTGCTGTGCAGAAGCAGCTGAGCAGGAAACAACAACATGCTACTTGGACAGTTCTTTCCAAATTAATCTCCAAGAGTCCCTCTGGTTTAGGCACAGGATCGCAAAACACCAACATGGACTGACTTGACAGAATAAATAGAAATCCTCTGGCAGAACCAAAGGAGCTCAGCTGCCAGCCCAGCCCATGTTAGCCTTCCAAGAATAGGAAGGAAAATTAAAGCATCATCTTATTCCATTAGCTTTTGACTAGCAAGAGAATGTACCAAAAGCCAAACTATTATGAAAGCTGTATTTCCCAAAATTTAAGTAATAGCTAATGATTACAGAGTGATGTCAACAAGTGTGAGGATTAAAGGCCTTCAATAATGGGAACCACAAATCAGGCAAAGCTGACAGAAAACAAACCACAACAGCTACAGCTAGGAAAACACTGGTTACCTTTGTCCAACCAGGGATAAGCAGGACAAGGCTGATCACAGTCTTCTCAAAAACCATTATCAGCAAATAGAGGATACACTGGCCAATCCAGGCAGCAGCTTGTGGAGGGTCACCTAGAAAAACAGAATATTAAATCTGGGACAGAAGACAGGAGGAAGCAGCCTTGCAGAAAAGTTGCCTCATGTCTGATACTGACCCTTCTCTCTAAAAGGACCAGTCAGTACCCTCACCCTCTATAAAATGAAGTAAATGCAAAGAAATCATTAATGATATCATCTGCAATGTGCTCCCTACCAAGCCTTACTCACATAGTTGCCAGAAACAGTTTGAAAATTTCAAGTCATAATTTTCACTACAAGTAGCATGACTTCTCAGGCCTGAACAGAATTATTTTGTGCTGATGAAGGGAAGGGCTGGTTATGTGATACTGTCTGAGCAAGAGACAGGGGCTCCATCACCCCAGGTTTTAAAGCAACTCAGTTAAAAAGAATCAATGCTAATTAAATATGAATGTTTCCAACATGCTACTCACCAAGTAATAAGGAAAAGAATATTTGTATTGTTAACAACAATAATGGTTCTGTATCTATTACATGTGCTTGCTTCAGCCCTCTGTGAGCACCCTGCCAGCTGGTTATCACCTCCCCTGGCTCACCAGAATATCTCAGGTCTGCAAAACTGAGCCATGGTATCTGGCTCAGGAAAGCTGCAGCATTTCCTCTTACCACTTAAAAACAAAGGTAACACCTGGCAACTCTTGTTCCCAGCATAATCCGTCCGGAATTTGGAATTCCACCGTGCAAGGGTGAGATGCAGTGCTTGACGTCGTCAGGTGGCAGCAGGCTGGGAGCTCTGCTTCACTTTTGTCTACTTTTCCCCACTTTTCCTTACAATTCTGTCAAGATGCGGCAGGGGAAGACAACACCAGCAGTTTGCAAAGGCACATTTATCTCCACCAATAAAAACCTCTGGCCACAAAAACCAGCAGCACATGCTGGGATTTAGAAAGAGCTGCTTTCCAACCAAGCCCCAGCTCTGTGGGGATTGGCTTCCCAGCAAGTGCAAAACAGGTTTACAGGTGCATTTGTCCTTATTTTGTCATTTGTTAGCAACACACCAGAACATCTGCCTCGTTGCAAAGCTACAGCTAAAAGGCAGGAGCATCCTGGTAGTGTCCAAGATAGGATCACCTTGTGCCCCAAATTCTGAATTGCTCAAGCCGTGACTGAGAAGGAAGCAAAGGAGGGGAGAGAGAAGGTCTGGGAGGCTGAGGGTGCAGGGATGAGGGGAGCAAGCAGAGAGAGCCAAACCAGCAGGAACCGCATGGAGGGAGGGCAGGAAGAGGGAGCAAGGAAGGTTATGTGGACGCACACCCAGCAGAGTCCGCGGAGGATTTCAGAAGGCAGAATCTCTGCTCCCTGGCAGGCAACAGCTTAATGGGTGGTCTGTGAGGAGATGGGAACAGTGCTAGAGGCAGTTGGCAGCTACAGGCTGGTGCCAGAGAGGCTTTGATCCTTCTAAAAGCCTCTCTCAATAGATCAGGATGCCTGGCTGACACACTTTGGGTCTAGGGAACCTTTTTGCCCCATACTCCAAAATGAACCCAGAGACCCCCACATTACCACCCCACATCAGAGCTCTGAGTACAAACAAAACAGGAAAACAAACACATCCGTTGTGTCCTTCCTGCATTTGAACTCTTTCCCTTTCTCTGTGTTGTCAGCTGTGCTCTGTCCCCCATGGAGGGACAGGACTAACAGCCTTTGTGAATGGGCTCTCTGTGACAGAACTTTCCTGTCATCTCCGCTGGCCCAGAAAGCAGCAGCAAGTCTGAGATCCCTCCCAGACACCTGACCCCTTGCACCTTTGTGGGGACAGGTCACTACCACGCACCACCACAACAGCAGGCTGTGGTTCTTTGCTCTGCACTCTGTGCACTGGACAGCCTGAAGCAGGTTTTGGCTCACCAGGCTGACACACAGACACCAGGAAAGACAACCTGCTTCTTAACCCACCCTAGGCATGGACTCGCCTGGGTAGTCAGACTTAACTTCTATGCCCAGCAGGGAGATCAGAGGGCGTTTCCACTGTTATTTTTTATTGCATCCTGATCTCCCAAGGACAGGAGGCTGTTCTGTACCAAACTGATTCAGGACAAGGGTGAAAATGAAACAGCAGCATGGCCTTAAGGGCTGCAAAGATGACTTAGAGACAGTAGCTTATCTCCACTTCACCAAGGAATGCACCTGTCTGCTTCTTACCCCAGCAGGTGTGCAGTCATCCAAGAACCATCGATCCACCCCAGTGTCCATCATCCACTAATCCACCACCTAACACCACTAATTCACCTCACTCTGACCAATACTAGGAATATTCAAATCAACCTTTTCTGGCATCTCATCAGTAAAGCTTTTGGTGTGGTGATGTCTTAGGTTTTAACTTCTATATTTTTTCAAATCCTGCAGTGCCCAGTGTAACTCTGCAGTTCCCTGGAGCTCGTTCAGTGCTGTTCTCTCATGCTCACACTGACATAACAAAGCCTCTCCAGTTCACTCTCCAAGGACATCCACACCATCCCAGGCCCGAGAGTGTAAACCTTCATCTTGGGGAGGGAGGGCAAGTTTGGGGAAATTACATCATTAACTAAAGTTTAATTGGCGAATTTATGCTGATATGCAAATGGACCAAACCTACAAAAGTGTGAAGAACTCGTGACCTGTCATCCACCTTGAGATCCACTGAGTCAGGAGCCTCTGGACCCCCAGGGTCTAGAAGGCCTTTCAAATAAATACCTCCTTTATTCCTTTATTCCTGTCTAGTCCTTGTTTTCAGGTAGCCAGATAAGGCATCAGTGGTCCCTAGACAAGCCCATAACACAGATTTGCCCCATCTCCACCTTCCTCAGTAGGAAGACTTGAGCTGAGCTCATGTAAGTGCTGGCTTCCTACAGAAAGCTGGTCAGAGACATCCTCAGATTCACCCTGACATCTCTAATGGATCAAATGCTGTCCAGAGGTGCCCTGCTCTGTGGATGGAAAGGATTCTTTCTACAGGAAGCATTTTTATTATGTAAATGTCAAAGAGTGCCCACTCCTTCTGCTGCACAACACTGCCAGGCAGCAAAAACTAGTCTGCTACCTGGAGGCTAGAAAAATTAAAATTAAACAGACCCCTTCCTCTTTGTTCTGTTGACAGTTTTTCTTTCCTCGTAGGAGAGAGGGGAACTGGTCCACAGGATCTTTGCAGCCTCCACACCACACCTGTTAGGTGATTGGATGTATCACACTCCCCCTGAACCCTTCCAGTTTCTTGTTCCTGGTCCTGGGTTACCTCCCAGCTAGAACATCTCAGCTCTACAGATGGAGTTTATCACAAACCTTTCCCTCTGCTAAAACCTCCCTACAGCCATCTCCCATCCCCAGGGAAATTAATACCTCCCAAAGGATGCACACACTGAATTTTGACTGCTCTCCTCCAGCAGCATTGCTGGTGCTCCCCACCACCAGAAAAACGTCCTTGGAGCAGCCCAAGGACCACTGGAGCTGGTGGCAACCTCACACAAACACGTCTTATATTCCACTTGTGCGTGGGAGCCCAGCTGCTGGGGAGCCAGAGCAGCAGTGCTTGAGGTATTTGAGCTGTTACCACACAACAGGATTAGTTTTAATCCAGGCTGCCTAATGCACCGAGCTGTCAGCACAGCCCACACGTTACTGCCAGACAGCTTTATTTACAGTCTTCTGGGGACTGAGCAGGTAGGAAAAAGCTTAACCACAGCCAAAGTGGAGGGTTCAGGGGGTTTGAGGAAAGGCAAGTATTTGAAAGCACTGAAAGTTGTACTGGGTGATAAAGTGGGGATAGAAAAAGCCAGTAAAAACTTGAGATACTCAAATGGCACCTCCAAAATCAAGGGATCTAATTACCAGTGCCAAGTACAGAGGAGGGCAGGAAAGAGCAGTACTCTAAATTGCATGAAATGCTCACCTGGAGGGCAAAACCAAGCTTTTAAAGATGAGAATGTGATGCATCAGAGCAGCCAGGTGGTTCCAGTGGACACCCTAGACCCTCTGCATGTTCTGCATCTGAACTAAAATGATTCAATTGCAGAATGGTGTGGGTTGGAAGGGACCCCATAAGCAGGGACACCTCCCACTAGACCAGGTCGTTTAAAACCCATCCAACCTAGCCTTGAACACTTCTGGGGATGGGGCATTCCCAACTCCTCTGGAAAACCTGTCGCATTTCTGAACTGGAAAACAATGAGTGCACAGTTGGAATCTGCCCCCGGTGTGCAGAGTGTCTCACCACTGCTCTGGATCCTTGTGGATATTCCAATTGCAGTGGAATAGGAGTTTATAGGAATTCCTATTGCTAGAAACTGTGCTGCTGTCATCCAGTTCCAGGAGGCTCAGAGCTTTGCACCCTTGCTCAGAGAGCAAGGGACCCAACCACACATTCAGTCCCTTGAGCAGGACCCTCAGTCCTCCTCTTACTTTTCCCCCCTGGTCCTAGGGGTGGAAAGGCCCAGCAGGCTGAGAACAGGACAGCCCCTCAGGTCAGAGCAGTTTCCAGCAGTATTTCCTCAAGCATTAGCAGCCAGCTCCCTCGACTGCTCCAGGACGTGGGAATATTTGTTATGGAAATTTTGTACAACATCACCACGGGGCCAAAAGCAGCCTACACAGGTCCTCAGTTAAACTCAGCAGCTGGCACAGAGCATATTCTCTTAGAACTAAATTTGACCAGCAGAGTTCAACAGGCCACTAAACAGACTTTGAAGGCCTCCAAGCAAGATGCCTTTCCATTTCCAGACACTGAACGAGCACAAAGCATCAGGCTTAGATAGCCAGTGACCACAGCTACAGTCATACACAAGTCAACATCCAGATGGGCATCCAGAGGGACATTTTCCAGTGAGAACACTTTTCCTCCCCCTCATTTCTTAATGCTCCTCTAGAAAAATTTACTTGCGCATTGCAGGAAATCTCTCTTTTAATGCAAATTTGTAGAATTTGCTTACTTAAAAGAAATACCGGGTCATTTCTAAAGTAATCCTGGAGAATTATTAACCACAATTAAAATGTCAGGACACTGCAGCCATCAAGCTCCCTCTAGGGAGCTGTTCACTGCCATGGGGAGGGAAAAGAGAGCTGGACCTATCTGGAGATGAGGCACAAAGTTTGACCAGGCTTGACCTGCACGCCCAGACTGGCGCCAGCACCTCCCCTGCTCAGTCTGTCCAGGCTCAAAAGCACCTCCAAGAACTTGGGTATCCACCTCCCACACATTTTGAAGCTTAAACTCTGCTTTATTCTCCTCCCTGGGTTGGCTCCCTTCAGGGACAGCTCCTGTAGCCATGACCTGTTACAGCAATGGTGCTGTAATGGTACAATTTGAGGAACTTCACAGAACCATCACAAAACAGTTTGGGTTGAAAGTGACCTTAAAAAAAAAAAGTCACCTAGTTCCAATCCTCCGCCACAGGGGTTTCTCAGGGTCCCATCCAACCTGGCCTTCAACACCTCCAGTGGGATGAGTTTGTTATCCTTGAGTAGGTGTAAGGATTCCTCATTCCCCAAAGCCCACCTGAGCCAAGAACACACTTTCCCAATCTTTGGTCTTAGGAGCCAGGCATCCTTAGAAGAGACAGCACCTTCCAAAATGCAGTTTCCTGCGCTTAGAGGCAATTCAGAGAGTAATCAAGAGCTGCTGGGCTAAGATGTAGGAATACAAGCAAAGAGGAGCCTTTGATTCCCCACTAGCTGTAAACCAGGTCATTCCTGGCTGCAGCAGTGCTGGCCATGAGCTCAGGCACAAGAGAGGCTGATCTCAGAATGCCTGTCTCTGGGTTTTGGAAATATGGAAGTAATTGATTTTTCTAAATAGTTTTGGGCAGCTGGATGCTTAAAATAGCAGCACAGATTTAAGTGCTTTCCCTCCCCTCGACTTTGCTTCTCCATTAATGCAGCTATTGCAGCTGCACAGGGGGAGCCAGACAGGGCTGTGGAGGCAGGAGAAGCAACCACAGAGCAGGAGGAACTGCTACAGCCCAAACCAAAGGACAACTGCCGTGGTTTGCATCAGCTGCAGGGATGCTGGAAGGACACAGCTGCAACAGATTTTCTTTTTTGTTTTACTCCAGGTTGATGCAGGAAGATAGGCACTGGCCCTACCGGATAAAACCACAACGATTCTGTTCTGATGATTGGAGCCATGGCACTGAGTGCTGCTGGCAACATGGATTTGGTGCTGCCCTGGTTTTCTCCTCTGCAGGATTTGTGTTGCTTCCCTCAATTCTCCTGAGGAGGAGAAGTCTGGTAGAGCAATTAGCCCAGAAAATGAATCATATTCCTGGAGACCGCATCAAACTGTACAAAGTTTACAAGCGTCTTCCCAACTGTTTTGGAAGTTACTTAACACCAGAGATGAGGACAGGAGTGTTTTCCTTCCCCAGCCCTGCCACAGGATTGCCTTGGACATGTCACTTGGCTCCCACCTGAATTTTCCACTGGGGTCACTCTGGCCAGAGACCTGCACCAAAACCAGTACTTGATGGATGAGATATTTAACCCCCAACCCAAGAACCAAATTCAAGCAACAGCACAAACTTGTTTTTTACTAATGAAAGCAACATTTTTCTCAAAGGAGCGAGGTGGTTCTGTGGTGTAAGCCAGCCCTAACGAGGGGCCAGCTACAGCTCAACAGAAGTTCATCACCATCCTGCCAATACACTTTGCCTGTTTCCTTGCTTCTGCTCAACTGCAGACGTGGCAGGCGAAGCTGAAGCTGTGTCCTGAGGTGGTTGAGTTTTTTTTGTTGTCCAAAAGGGGAAAAATTCCAGTTCCTGAACTAAGAATATCTGGATTCTTCTGCTGTCTCATCTGACTGACATTAGGGATCTGTTTTAAAGGAGGAGGCATTAAGGAAAATACAAAAGGTAGTCCCCCACCAAGTGCCTGCTGTCAGGATGCTGAAACTGCTCGAGATCAGCCTTTAAAGCCACTCAGGTTTGAGAGCTGGCCCTGCCACATCACATCATCTCATTCCCAGTCTGTAGCTGCTTCTGCTGCCTCACAAACCCCACCAGGCCCTTCATCCTCTGGCAGTGCCCATCTGCACAGCCTGAGTGTGACGTTCACAAGGCAGTGGGGTCCTCCCAACTAATCCTAGTTGGGCCCAAGTTTCACCAGCTCAGATACCAGACCAGCTACGAAAAATACAAAGAAACAAGACTAACTTCAGAAAAGACTTAATGATTAAGGCCTTAAAGGCAAGACAGCAATTTGTATGCATAGAATAAGATGTATTTTCTGACGTACAACTGAATTCACCTGTACATTAGATGTGAAGTGAAACAGGCAAAGCATTAATTTTTCCCTTTCCTGCAGCTTCTCCTGGAAGCTGGCTCTGCTCTTTCGGAAGGGAACTGCTACCCTCTAGTGGGGCTGGCTGAGAGCAGCTTTTTGGAAACGTTTTCTCCATCTCAAGGCAGGAATTTAAAAAGAAAGAGGCCAAACTTGACAACTCAAGTTTTGGGGCCCTGTTGTGCCTAGCTGATGCCTACTGCAGGTCAGGACAAATGCAACAGCAACTCCCTATTCTGAATGGAGATGAAGCCCACAAAAGAACCCCAAACACCTTAATTTACCACATGGATGTCCAGGGGTGTATCCCATCCAAGGAAAATTTCAGCTTTTCATCACCACCCTGCTACACTCCAGCGTCCCAGCATTTAACTCACCCTCATGAAATCCTTGGAGAAGGGATAACAGAAGGCAGCTGCTCACATTTCAGCCCCAGACTGTATTTCCTGCCATTTTCTTGTCCCCATTCCTAGCTGGGAGCACAGCAGCCCCCTCTGGGCAGAGCAGGTGACACCTACCATACTCCCCGAAGACCAGGTACGTGTATTTCTTGTGTTGCACAATCCAGGAGACAACCTTCACACCCAGCCAGATCAGCAGCATCCCCAGCGTGGCATCCAGGATGAAATTAATAAGGTAGCTAAGAGCAGAGGAAAATTCAGGTTTCAGCTGTGTTCTTAAGTCTTAGTCAAAATCTTTAATTTAAATATGGAAATCGATAAGAAAACCTCCAAGATTTTAAATAACCCCACATAACAATCCAAACTTGCCTCCTTTCTCTTTTATTGTATTTTCCTAAGTCTTACCAGCAATTTCTTAGCTTAAAACCTCGGTCAGGAAAGAAGGGACAGGCTCCACCAACTCTCTGACACTGCTTATTTATTCATACGCAATAAATACTTCTCAAAAGTTACCCCCCAAAAAGGAGGCTTCCCATTTTCAGCATCTTTTTTTCTTATTAAAAAAGGAGGAAATTCCAAGTTTCAGAGGAAACAGAACCAAATTGTTCTAGAATTTCACACGAGAAAATGGCAGCTTTTTGGGCAGCAGAAGAGGCAAAAAGTCAATTTTTCTGTGCAGCTGCAAGAGGCTTCCAGAAACAGAGACACAGACTGAGAGGCAGGCTTTGGGAGAGGTGAGGGACCCTGGCTCAGCCACAGGAACCCTGGGGTCCCCAAAAACCTCAAGTTCAGGTCACACTGCAGATCCAGGAGCTGAACTCATCCCTGCCAGGAGATTTGGGCTCAATGGATTTGCTCTGCAGCTTTGGATGTTTAAGTGTCACTGGGCAGAGTGCCAGAGGCAGGAGACTTGCAGGGACCTTGCAGGGATTGCAGGGTCCAAGCTCTAATCCAGGGCTTGGTATTTTAATGAATGCCAAAAGAAAAGACAAAAAACAATCACACAGACTAATGTGTTTTTTAATGCAGTTTTCCATGACTGCAGTATTTTCTGCCAGATTTCTACAGCATTAAGAAAAGGCCAAGCACAGAGCTACCAGCAGTGAACATTTCCTTTTCCAGAACTCAATACTGCCTCTGAACCAAGAAATTGAAAACAACAATCTGCTTTTGATATCCACTCTGAAAACATAACATTAAGTTTTTCTACATCCAAAAGCTCAGACTGGCTTTTTACAGTTTCCAGCTGCTGAAATCAGAGCATTCCACACAAACATGAGGCTCTGGTGGTTTGTACTGGGCAGAACACAGAGTATGAGCCTCAAAACCCAGGGACAGGGCTGGAGGGTTTTAAGCTGCCTGGTTCAGGATGACAAGTCAGGCAGTTCAGGGAAACATAAAACATATATCAAAAATAAACAACACACCCAAAGGGCACAGCATAAGCATGAAAGGGTTTATTTTAAAACACTCTCTGTTTAAAAAAACAACAATACATCATTTCAGAGGTTATGTGCAGCCCCAGCCAAACTTATGTCTGCTTAAAGAAACATCTCAAGGTGCAGCACTTCAATATAAAAAAGGGGATAGGCCAGAAGGTTTTAAGGAACATTTTGGAGCCTAGAGGAGTTTCTCAAAATGAGATGAGGTTAACTCTGAAACTAAATTTTTATCTGCAAAGTGGCTGAAGTAAAGGTGGCACTTCTACATTAAGTGTGAAGTTTGGTTTAGAAATCCCCCAAACAGGACCAGCAAAGAAGACAACAGAGACCACATAAACAAGCTCAGCAGGGTTTCTCCCCAGGCCGTGCTTCAAATGGATCCCTTTACACTGTTTATGACCCTTCCCAACACAATTCTCCCTTTGACATGATTTCAAGTGCCTCGTCTACTTACAGAGAGCAAGGGTCCTCCTCAGTGAGATCAGACAGAAAAACATTGGCAAAGTGGATGAAGAGGGCACCTATTGCTTGCTTGGAGGTATCATAAAACCTGGAGGAAAAACCAAGATTTTCTGGAGGAGTTATAGAGGGAATTTCCATTTCTAGGGAGCACCAGCTATTTTATGGAGGTTTTCTTGGGAGGCAGCAGCACATTTCATTTAAGAATTAAATGTTATGCAAGGTACACAGGGGGCCTAGAAGATTGTTAGTATAAGAGAAAATAATACTTTAAACACAGTCTTTTCAAGTTTCAAATGAAAAATCTCACCATATCCTCCAGGGACGCCTCTCTGCCTTTGGTTCCTTAAATCGCTTTACTGCAAAGAGAATTAGAGAGGTTACATTACCCAGATGAACCACTCCACGTGTGAGGCCTGCACCCATCTTCCCTGCAAAAGCAGTCAAGAACTCCTGCAGGACCCTCAGCCTTTGCAAGTTAAAAGTTGAGCAAAGCCAAAGAACCTCCCGAGGGTTGGAATTGTTGTCCTTGGAAGTGTTCAAATGACATTCGTGGTGCTTAGGGACACGTGGGTTAGGGGTGGGCTTGGCAGTGCTGGGCTGATGGTTGGATTTGATGTTCTTGGAGGGCTTTTCCAGCCTGAATGATTCCATGACTGTACTCTCTGGCCCAGATGGAAACCAACCAGAGGCAATGCCTGCACCCACGGGCCAGCGGGATGGAGAGCAGAGGTGTTTGGAGAGAGGTGAGTGCTTCCAGCATCCCTCAGCGACAGCATCCCCATGCCGTGGGAAGTGAGGAAAGCTAGGGAGGGGTCATCACTACCTACCAGCCTTAAAAACCCCTCCAGGCAGTTTGAAATTACATCAGTGACAGCAAAGGAACTCTTCCTTCTTTGAAAACACACAAGGTCAGGTAACTGCTCTGTTCTCTTCAGCTGGATTTGAGCACTCAGGCTTCCCCCAAGGGACAGCCTGGGCTCATTCCCCTGGGAAATGCCTTCCTGATGCAACATGGACTTCCCTGACAGGAGCCTTGACATTTCAGAAGTACAGCTTTGTACTGCTTTTACTGGCAAGGTGATAGGGCAATAGATGAAAAGATAACAGTGATAGGACAATAAGGAACTGTTTTCAACTAAAAGAAGAGATATTTAAACTGGATATTGAGGAGAAATTCTTTACTGTGAGGGTGGTGAGGCCCTAGCACAGGCTGTCCAGAGAAGCTGTGGCTGCCCCATCCCTGGAAGCATTCAAGGCCAGGTTAGACAGAGCTTGGAGCAACCTTGTCAAGTGGAAGATGGCCCTGCCCACAGCAGGGGGTTGGAAATAAGGTCTTTAAGGTCCCTTCCAACCCAAACCATTCTCTAATCCTGTGATCTGCCTAATCCCAGCACTTCAGTCAGGCATGTGCAGGGTTTTTGTGTCAGTCTCAAATCCACCAAAACCTAGCACTGCAATGACTTTTTCCATTATTGGCAGTAATGAGTAACAAAGCACCAGTCAAGTTACACCAGACATTGCTGCAGCAGTTTGTGCTATCCCTGTCCAGAAAAAAAAAAGCTATTTTCCCTCATCCAGCTGAATCCCACCACAAGACATCCCTGCAGCAATGACTTCTATCAGCACAGACAAGATCTATCATCACTGATGTCCTTCAAAGGCCCATTTCCATTTCCCCTACCCACAAGCATCAGACCCACAGACCAAGCAAGCAGCCAGAAGTGTTTAAACCAATCCTCAGCTCACGGGGGCAAAGAGCACAATGCTGCAGAGAAGCTGTTGGAGGGGTCTTCAGGCCACCAGGCCAGCCAGCTGACCACTAGCACGACCACTGGAGCACCAGGGGTGATTTTCATTATTTTCTTAATGAGGAGTGACATGTTATGTATCCACAGCCACTCAGGCTAAAAATACAGTAATTCAGTGTGATAAGATGACAAGTAAGAGGTAAGAAGTTAATGGTGTGGTGCCTTGTTGAACACAGCTTGTCATGCCTCATTAGATTTAAGAGAGTTATCTGAGACTGTGTAATTATCAGAGACAGTAAAACTGTTGTATTAAAGATAAAAGCTAGTATTATAGAGAAATAATTAACTGCTTAATAGGGCATTTACTGAGCAGAGCTGCAGCAGGCTGTCTCCAAATTAAACCAGAAATCCAGCCAAGATTACCAGAGCTTAAACAGGGAGCAGAGTTGTTTGGTAGCTGTGACCTGGGGTTAGGGGGGATGTGAAATCCACACAGGAGCAGCACCACATCTTTGAAGACTCCAGGAGATGATGGAGCCCTCTATGAAGCAGCACTTCTGTGCTTAGTGAGCACGGCAGGGTTCTGGAGGCTGAGCAGCAACTGCTAAGCTTCCCTCTCCTCTTCCAAGCCCTACACAGTGCCAAGCCACGGCAGGCACAGGCTCAGCTGGAGGAGGTTGGAGAAAGGCTGAAATCTCCTTTGCTCTTCTCAAAATGTGTTCCCACTCGGGGTGGAACTGGATGATCTCTAAGCTCCCAACCATTCTATGAGTCTGAGATTTTGTAAGAGCCAGGAAAAGGGGACCCAGATCTATCCCATCAAACACGAGCAGAGCACCACTGGGATGACAGCCTGCCTTCTTCAGGGTGTACCCTCACAAGCTACCCCAGATCGATCCCATCAAACACGAGCAGAGCACCACTGGGATGACAGCCTGCCTCCTTCAGGGTGTGCCCTCACAAGCTACCCCAGATCTATCCCATAAAACACAAGCAGAGCACCACTGGGATGACAGCCTGCCTTCTTCAGGGTGTGCCCTCACAAGCTACCCCTCCGCCCCTTCTTGGCTCCAGCTGCTGCAGACAAAAAGCTGTGAAGTTGAACCAAAAGGGAAGGAAGATGAGTGACAATCTGAGAGATTCCCTGCCCACGGCAGAGAAAGGGTAGGGCAGGAAAGAAAATACTTCCCCACCCTTCCTCTTCAGTCAAGGACAATAAAGATCATACATGCTTGAAATCCCCTCAGAACCACCAGGCTGGTTGGAAGCTGACATCTGAATGAGAACCTGTGAAATGTTAGAAGAAGGAAGATTTGGAGGAGTCTTTCAATATAGATATGGAAACAGTCAGAAAACCAGAAGATAAAAGCACAGTCACGGCTGTCCTCACTCTTTTTCCAGGTAACACAGAAGCTAATATTTACTACGGTGTTCTGTTGATGCAGTAGAAAGAGGACAGACAGCTTTGCCTGCCCTGGACAGAGATAAATGCTGTGAAGTTACCAGAGCTTGTCATAGCCAATGTCCCACAGTCTACTTCTGCTTTTAAACAAATTCTCTGATTATCATAATTGATTAAAACAAGGACAGCAGCAATAACAGCCTTATTCCCTTGTGCTGTTCCTCATCCATGCTGGACCATCCTTCCTGCATCCCCCATTGACCCCACACTGCATTCAAGCAGATCTGCTGCAGATCTGTACATCAGAACAGGTACAAACCCCTTAATTTAAGCAGAATTAGCTGCAGCATCAACCAGCTGTTGATCAGCAAAACAGGCTACCAAGTCAGGTTTCTACAAAACTACAGGGGGAAAGTTATTTCCCTAGGAGATGGTTAGACACACTTGGCTCACAGCCTGACCACCTCCCCAGCAATTCTTACTGCAATCAACCACAGGATTCTGAAGTTGAGGTTTGGGAGGGAGGTGCTGACTCCACAGACAAAACTTTTGGGATTTGATTTACGAGGATACAAGCCTGAACCCACTGAGCTCAGCCACAGGCCCAAGGGATGGATACTGAAGATGAACCTTTTATCAGAAGCACTACTAGATGCAGCAATACATTTAAATAGTAAAAGGTCCACCAAAAATAAAGGCTGAAATGCCCCACACTGGTGACACTGTTACCTGCTCTTAAGAGGGGACTAAATTGGCTGCCAAAAACCTCATCTGTCCCACTAGCAAGAGGGTCAGGACTTTATTTCTGGCCTGTGCCAAAGAGGATTCAGAGCTACTGTACCAGGAAGGAAACAGAAGCTCTTCCCCTGCCCAACCTCTGTGTTATTTTTGGCAGTACAGTCTCCAATAACACATTTCAACGTATTTTTTGGGACACACCCTTTCCCAGGCCTTTTCCAAGCCCCAGGCAGGAAAAGCTAACACACAGGATACAGAGCCAAAACCCTGGGGTCTGCACTATTCTTAGCCTGAGCATGCAGCCACTCAGATGACTGGAAGGGAGACACAATGGGAGGAAGCAGCAGCCACTGTTTGCAGAGAGCAGCCAACGCATTGCTGCCCAGAAAAGTGTGAAAACTTACATCCCACATCAGTCAGTCCAGGCAGCAGCAGAAATCCTGGTTTTCCTCTTCAAAATACCTGTCAGTGGTCTGATGACACGGACTGCTACCTGACTTCCATCCTCTGGTCTGCACTAGGTATGTCTAGTCATTCCCTCCCAAGTAGCCTTGTACCAGTTGCAAGAATACAAGCACAAGTAGAAAAACTGGCAGAGGAAGGAACAGAAATTGAGATTGTGCTCATGGAATCATAGAATGGTTTGACTGGAAGGGACTTTAAAGACATCTCGTTCCAACTCCCTGCCATTGTCAGGGACACCTTCCACCAGACCAGGTTGTTCAGGAGCCTCAGCTGGAACACTCATCCTTCTGGAGACTCCAAGTGCCCCAATGAAGGCCACAGCATACCCTGGCATGGTTCTCAGCTTTGAGCTTAAGCCCCTGTGTCTTACTTCCACACAGCTTTTTAGAGCTGTCACAGCCAAGTGCCAGGTGGTCACCAACCACAGCTGTGGGATAACAAGCATCAGTCGAGCTTTGCACACTGAGAATAAAATGCATTATTTGCTGACACCATACGTCCTGCAGGGCACCTGGACTGAGGCTGGGCTCCAGCTCAAATGCAGAGCGTCCTGGAGGAGGCAGTTGTGATTCCCTTCATATAAACCATCACTACACTGCAAGCCAGTCCCTTGAAAAATGGAATTTAGACAAGGAAAGATAAAAATAAGACCATAAAATCCAAGATCATTAAGAGAACAATACCTGAAGAATAAAGTGAGACACAAGTAGGTTTATCACAGAATCACAGATGGTTTGACCTTAAGGTTTAAGGGACCTTAACGATCATCTACTTTCTACTCCTTTTTAGCATCAAAGACAGCATTTTATCCAAACTCAACTTTTATCATTAAAGTGTCTCTGCCATACAGTTTTTTTACAAATGCTGTTAAAAAAAAAAAACCAGCTTGAAATTTAAGTGACTCCTTAACGCTTTGCACGCTCCACCTCACAATTATAAAAGACTAATTTCCCTGTAAAGTTTCATGCAGCATTAAGTCACCCATAGCATCAGCTGCTCACCTCATCTTGCAGAATCAACTCAGCCAGCTGCAAGGTACTCTGCTGCCTGTGGATCACAGGTAACTTCTCATGCAGCTCTACTCTGCCAGCTCATTTCTCATCTTCCCCAACCCCTTTGTTCCTTCAGAAACCAGGAGCCTCCCAGTGCCTGCTCAGCTTCCACCGCTCGGTTTGGCTGCTTCGAGGGGTGATGGCCAAGGAGAGGTCAGAGCAATCAACAGCTGCAATTCAGGAGCTTTGTGGAAAGCTGTGTGCAGCTTAATGAAGCACACAGAGTGCTGCACAGACCCTCCAGCTCACAAAGTGCAACACGTGTTCTCTGGCCCATCCAGTTTTCAGAAGTACTGAAGCAGAAGAGAAACGTGCTGAGAGTCCTGCCATGTGCAGCTCATTGCTTAACCCACAAATCTACGTGTAAATCAGCAAGCACCCAAGCTTCACACTGCCAGAGACACAGTTAACCTTTGTGGCTTTGTTTTTCTCTAGAGAGAAAAGCATTTACAGGGGTGAAGTTGGAATTTAAGTGTTCTTGTGTGTGAACAATGAAAATCACACACAGTTATGCACTTGTGTGACAGCAAGCAAAGCCAGCAGAGCCTGTCTTGGGCATGGTAAACCCGCAGTGTTTTTGTGTCCTGGGCAGATTTATTTCAAAACAGAATGGAAGTCTGGACAGATCAAGTGCTCTAGCATTTATTTTTTCTTTTTCGTGACATGGACTCACATTTTCACTCACCCTTACGAGATATTTTCAGTGTAAAATCAAAACACAAAACAGAAAGCACTCAGGATACTTCTGAAGCACACAAAGACCACTTCACTTCAAACTATGTACAACAACCATGCTGAACTTAGCACTGGGACAGGATCACAGGATGATTTGGGCTGGAAGGGTCCTTTGAAGGTCATCTCATTCTAACCCCTGCCATGGGCAGGGACACTTTCCACTAGACCAGGTGGGTCAGAGCCCCATCCAAACTGACCTTGAATGTTTTTAGGGATAGTGCATCCACCATCTCACTGGGCAACCTGTCTCAGTGTTTCAGCACCTCATTGTAAAAAAATTCTTCTTGTATTTGGTCTAAATCTATCCTCTTTCAGTTTAAAACCATTGCCCTTTTTCCTTTCACTATAGGGCCTAGTAAAAAGTCACAAAAGGTGACTTAAGTTTATCTGGTGGAGATGAGTGTAACAGCTTCCACGACTCCCTCTCAAAGTTCACACACTTCTCAACAGAAGGATGCTCTCTCCCATTTTACCATCTAGGAGAAAAACAACATTGAAAGGCCAGCTGGAAAATCCACAGGGATCAGGAAAACACAGACCACAGATCAAGGCGATACTTCTGATGTTCTTTAACTACTCTTTTCCTCCAGAGAGACACCATTTCTTTCACAGAAAGTCTGGTAAACTCTGATTCTGTGGCTCTGCCTCAGGGCAAGCTACTTGGACCAGTGTCTAAACACCATCCCAGGTGCTAAGAGAGCATGTCCAGCACCAAGGTCCCTACTGCAAACAGTTCTGCCTTCCTAATGTCATAAATGAAGACCAAAGGTTGGCTTTCATATGTATGTTCATACTTGAGGAATCAGCTGAAAATTGATGAATCCATTATGGATTAATTAAGCAGGGTTCTTTTGTTATTAAGTAATTGGGCTAAATTGGGATCCCAGGGGTTGGATAGTGATAGGGTTGTGCAATGACAGCTCAGATTCCCTAGGGGGGCAATGGCTAAGCATGGAAGGTGCTAGAAGGTAGGTCTCAGCTTGAATTATCACAAGGGGATCAAGGAAGAGCCTTGACTGGGCTAAGAACAGAGCAACCACTCGATGCCCAGACATCACCCCATTCCTGAGAGCCAATCCACCAGGCAATGAGCCACCGAGGGCCAATCAATATGTCTCAAAGGGGAAGGGCTTGGGGCCGTGGGTGGTGCCCTGGCTGGAGGGTATAAAATGTAACTCCCCAAGCCCTTGGGGTGCCTCTGGTCACATTCCACGTGTGGCGAAGCACCCAGCACTACCAACCCTTTGCCCTTGTAGCCCTGGTGAACCGCTGTTCCGGTGTCTTATTGTTCATTTAAATTTTTATCTGTTCATTTAAATTTTCCAGTTTCAGTTTTAATTGGTGGGTTGCATTTACCTCAACTTAGTCCAAGCCAGGCACCTGGAACACTGGATGAGGGCTGCACCATTTGCGTGCAGCGGCCCTCCACCCTCCCCGCTCTGGACGCAGTCCTCCAGGAAGAAATGAAGTGGCAGCGAGCTGCAGCCACACTCCTCCAGCACCCAACTCAGCACTGGCAGGTCAGGAGTTGCCAAGAATATGAGTGAGGTCAAGTCTCATTTAATCGAATCTAGAACTTCTCCGTACAGCTCTTAAGGGGGCCTCTATGTAGCCCCTGGCTATAAGTCACCAAGCAGCTAGAAAGTGACAGCTCAGACCTGTGTTTTCACTCTTGGGTGGTGCACAAATCCCAGTGGGGAGGGTCAGCCCCCACAGGAGGTTTGCAGAAGGGGAAAGAGCTGTCTCCCACATAGCCGGGTCAGCGCTTCCTGTGCTTGACCAACGAGCAAACGCAGATGTTGCACTTAGGAAGTTTGCGAGGTGTTGTCCCCTTGCAGTGTCAGCTAACCATCACAAACAGTGTGCTGGCTGGGTTCTGCTCTACTTGTGCCAGCCCGTCACTGCATAGGCACTGTCTTTGTCTTCGCTGGCGCCCTGACACAGACTGAGGTGTGGATTTCCAGCTGTCCTTTCCTCCTGGATAGACGTGTCATTAATCATCTCCAACCAACACAGCAACCTTGGGAAAGGAATTGAGACCTCCTAAAGCCACTCCCATGAGAAAAAAGAAGATCCAGCAGTTCCCTCTTTCACTCAGCAATCTGACTGAATCAATTCCTCTTTGAATGGTCGGAGGAAACTCCTGGCTGGTGTTTGCACAAGTTCCGCACTGGGATGCGTTTTGGACATTTACAAAAGTGTTTATCCTGCTTTGGTGGGCCTGAAGCGTGATCTGGAGAGGACATGGCCATCCAGGCTCTTCACAGCTGCTAACACTGAACAGATGGATGATGCCCAGAAACAAAAGGAAATGGCCACCTGCAGTTCAGCCTTTACCTAGGTCCAGGCTGATGTGGTAGGACTTGTATCTGCCATTGCTGCCGTGACTCTGGGAGCCATCTCCAAGGGCTCTGCGGAGCCAGGCCAGGCCCCTGTGCCAGCAGTGTGACCATAGCACTCATAGTGGCATTTTCCCTGGTCCGGTGATGATGGACACGAGCAGCGGAGCAAGGAAAGTTGGGTCAGTCCAGGCAATGTCACTACATCTGCAGCAGTGAGTCTTGGGGATTTGATGACCCTTTCCTTCCTGACAGGAACCAGCAGTACAGTCTTTAAATGCATAAATGTGAAGCACCTTTCTGCTATTGCCAAACAAAATCCCTCCCGGCCTGGAGTTCTGAAATTCTGAGTGGCAGCCAGTTATTCTTGCCTTGAGCATCAGCAGCATTGGTGGACTCACCCCTAACAAACTGTAACCGAAAAGACATGGCAGTCTTCACACCAGTGATGAATGGTGTTGGAGGGACCCCTGTTGCCATCCCAGTCAGCTGAATTTCTACACTCCTGCACCTCGGGAGCGTGCCTGGAGTTTGCTGTACAAGATGAGGCAAATTGGCACAACCCGTGCACCACATTCTTCTTATCAGGGGTGGGAGTCCCACTCTACGTGGCCGGCCCCATCATATTCCTGATGCAGGGGAAGATTCTGGACCTGAATGATTCAGAGGAAGGTTCTGGACCTGAATGATTCCGTCATCACTGCCCTCTGTGATCTCCTGAGCACCGGATTCCTGGCCATCTGTTTTCGCCTGGTTCAGCTTATCCACGGCACAAACATGAACCTGGGGAACTCAGAATCCGTGTGCTGCTCTCATCACCCGTGCAGTGTGGTGCCTTCCTTAGGACAATGGAGTACCTGGCTGGGCTGGGCCTCCCTTGCCCTTCCCATTGGGCTGTAGAGCTGAGCTCGCTCCTCTCCCCCTGAGGAATCAGCACCTACAAACTCAGGCCCTTGCAAGTGAGCGAGACCATTTTGAGAAGCATGCGCTGCTCACACCTACATCCCTCCCTTCTCTATAGCACTTGTTGGGTCCATGCTGTGGCTGAGGGAGTTGCCATGGAAGGGCAGAGCAAAGGCTGCTTTGGGGAGGTGTGGCGGAGCAGGTGGCATGGAGGTGACGTGGCTGTGAAGATCTCTTCATGTGAGGAGCATTCCTTGTTCAGGGAAGCAGAGATATATCAAACTGTTAATGCTGCAGCACAAGAACATCCTGGGATTTATCGCTGCAGATAACAAAGATAATGGGATGTAGACTCAGCTGTGGCTCATCTCCAACTACCACAAGCATGGGTCTCTTTGACTACCTGAATTGGTACACGGTGACTAATGAGGGTGTGATCAAGCTTGCCCATCGATGGCCTGGCCGTCTGGCACAACTCCATCACAGACACAACTGATATCGCACCACACCAAAGGGCTGGAACCAAATGATCCGTGGCCCCAGAAGTCTTGGATGGAGCCATCAACATGAAGCATTTTGATTCATTTAAATGTGCTGATATCTACACCTTGGGCTTGGTCTACTGGGATATTGCCCAAAGGTGCAACGCAGGAGGTATCCATGAAGAGTATCAACTTCCCTACTACGACCTTGTACCCNCCTTGGTGAAGAACATCACTTGAAGAAGAACATCACTGACCTGGGCATGGCCGTCTGGCACGACTCCATCACAGACACAGTTGATATCGCACCACACCAAAGGGCTGGAACCAAATGATCCGTGGCCCCAGAAGTCTTGGATGGAGCCATCAACATGAAGCATTTTGATTCATTTAAATGTGCTGATATCTACACCTTGGGCTTGGTCTACTGGGATATTGCCCAAAGGTGCAACGCAGGAGGTATCCATGAAGAGTATCAACTTCCCTACTACGACCTTGTACCCTCTGATCCTTCGATTGAGGAGATGTGGAAGGTTGTGTGCGACCAAAAATTATGGCCAAACATCTCAACCTGGTGGCAAAGGTACGAGCTTCAACATGTCTGTGCTCTGACTGCAAACAAGCCAACTCCACATGTGAGATAGACAGCATCATCCTGTTTCAGTTTTAATTGGCTGGTTGCATTTGTCTCATTAAGACCAAGCTCAAGGCAAGATGTGCTGGAAGAATGTGCCCAGCAGTGGAGTGCAAGAGGAGAGAGGGACACTGCTGTCACATGAGGCAGGATCAACAGATTTTCAAAAGTTAAGCTGAAGCCCAGATTTCTCACTGGGTTGTGGGAGCTCAGTCCAGTCCAGCACTCCTTGCCTGGCAGTATGAGTGTTCTCCAAGAGCAAAATCTATTTTCATACCAACATTACAAGTGCTACTACACCTCATTCAGCAGCTCAGAGGGCTGCCAAGACAGTTTCAGGAAAAGAAAAAGCTGGAAGACAAACAAATGTTCATGTGTGTCCTCAACGCTGTTCATGGTAGAGTAGAAAATGAGTATAACCAGCTCCAGGGAAAGCTTTTTCCATTCACGACAGTGACAAAAACTCTTCAACTCCCCAAATCTGTTTCTCTGGCACACCAGTTAATTCACAAAGAAGGCTATGGATATAATTTGTACAAAAGCTCTTCTCTCATTTCAAAGAGTTTTGCTGTCCCCTGTGCAAACCTGGACAACTTTTGGTAGTGTAAAACCCCTTCCTCAAAAAAAAAAAAAGTTTCAATGAGTAGCACCAACTGCAGGGACTCAACCCTCAAACTCAGACCCAGCCCCTGCAGCTGAGATAACTACCATGAGCTTTCTTCACTCAGCTGAGTGATGCTCAAGGCAAAGCATTACCAACTGCTTCAGAGAGGATTGCACAATTATCCCCACTCCTCAGTGTCATGACCTCCCCGAGGGGACACAGGAATCCAGATTGCCACACACACACAGCTGCTGGGCTCCCCCACCTCTGTTTTCGAGTGTTTTTGCCTCAGCTGTAGGGCTGCCCCTACAGCCACAATGCCTCCAAAGCCATCCCAGGCAGGTGGGAAGGGTAACACCACTTTGCCATTTTATTGCCAAATGAGGCAAAGCTGCAACCACAGCAAGCCCTGGTCATACTGGGATTAGGCTTGACTACAACCTTTAAAAACCTTCCTGGAAAAGCAAGAGAGTGTTTGTAGGCTGAAATGAACTCTGTCATCACTACTGCTCATGGGAGTTGACGGAATAACAAAACTCCACTGAACAGCTGTCCTGACTCCCTGCCAAAGCTGGGCATCATTTACTTCTGGGTCCTGTTTTCACAAAGGATTGATTTCACAAACTCCACTGCAGTGGGGAGTAACCACCCCACTCAATCATTCAAGATTAGTTTCCTCCTCCTTCCAGGTTGGTAGGAGAGAATCTTCCCACAGCCTTAAGAAACATAAATTCAACGACACAAATTATTCTGATAAAAATAAACCCCTGCAATGGCCATGCTTGGGACCCACATTCTGGAGGGCTACTCTGAGCACATCCCATGCACACACACACCTGCAAAACTTTGCAGAACACCACATTATTGTTAGTCTGAGTTCCTCTAGATGTTTTCAAGAGCTGTGAACAGTATCTGCACAATTTGGAAATCTCATCTATCCAAATCCAGGTGTTCCTATAACTGAGCTGGTACTTTAAAGTAGAAGGAATGAAAAAGGCCTTGGTTTGAGTTTGGACAGGAATTTCATAACGTGGTGTTGGGTTGGAAGGGACCTTAAAGAACATCCAGTTCTAACCCCCTGCAAGGGGCAAAGACATCTTCCACTATCCCAGGTTGCTCCAAGCCCCATCCAACCTGGCCTTGAATACTTCTAGAGATGGGGCAACCACAGCTTCTCTGAGCAACCTGTGCCAGAGCCTCACCGACCTCCTGGACCTCCTTTCCACTCATCAGCCCGTGGCTTGCAACATCCCAGCAAAGCAGAAATCACAGTAATAAAACCAACAGAAACATACACCACGAATGTCACAGTACTGAAGGAAGAAGCATCAAAGGGCTGACTCCAGACACAGCAGCATCCCAAATTCTGGATGATGCAGTCACCCAGCTGGGACTGCCTGACTTGGTGCTGGGCTGGATTCAATGAAGATGCCATCAAAGTTCCCAGGAAGTTTTTTTCCTCAGCTCCAGAGGCTTCCATACCTCTCAGACACCAGAGCTTTCTCCTTCCCAAGAGGATGCCAACTGGATGGGCCACAGAAACAGCCCAAAAGCTGCAAGCTGCTGCCCAACATAAAACCATGGGTTAGGAGTCAGCACACAAACAGCCCCTCCAGCAGATCCAAGGAAGCCTCCAGCTAGGAGTGTGTATCTGGGGCACAGATAAGGACCAGCTGGGGTGGATTAGGGACCACCAGCCCAGCAGCAGCCAGAGGAGGTGCTGTGGTTGGGATCCCAGGGCTGTAAACGCATCTGCACTTGGGGTCCCAGCCAGCAGTTCCTCCACAGCTGAGTCACAACAAAACCGCACAGGATCAGCTTTCGGTTTCTCTTCATCAACCAAGAGGTTGTTAATGTTCACAGAAATATTAGCCCTTGCACCAGCAGTTAGCCCAGGGTTGATGATTTTCTAGCAGGGGTTTTGTAGCCTCATCCACAGAGGTATTCCAACATGATTTACCGAAGTCATTTATTTTATGGGATACCCCATGGACTTTATGGGACAATTAACCCGTACGCACACATCACTAGGGGGAACAGGAACAGGAAAAGAAATCACCACTATTCATACTGTCAATATTTGGTAAAACACAAGCAGTGGCATGTTACAATTGGGCTGCTCCAGCTGGAAGAAGGTATCAGTTATCGCTGGAAGAACTTGCTGCAGTTTTCCCTGGCAGCCTGGCCTTAACCACAGTGCTGCAGCTTTTCAAAGTGGTTTCCAGAAGGCAGAGGGGGGCAAGAGAACCTCAAAATCTGCAGCTACTTAGCCAGAAAACTTGGAAGTTTCGGTTCCCTGTCACCACAGGCTTTTAAACAAAGAAAACAGATCGAGTTCTGGCATGTTGATTCAACTTGTGCTAAACCACTTAACCCTGAAGAGCAGCAACACACACATTGCTCCGAGCGAAACACAGCTGCAGCAAAGAACAACAATAAATTTTCACGGCTCTTTCAGCCTTAGTGCTCCCCACCTTCTCACAGGATCGCAGAATCACTGAGGTTGGAAAACACCTCTACAATCAAGTCTAATCATTGACCCAGCACTGCCAAGTCCGCCACTAAACCATGTCCCTAAGTGCCACATCCACAACCTTTTAAATCCCTCCAGGGACGGCGACTCCACCACTGCCCGGGGCAGCCTGTTCCAATGCCTTCCCCTTCCGGGGAAGAAGCTTTCCCAAAACCCACTCTAAATTTTCTGCAGTACAACTTGAGGCCGTTCCCTCTGGATGGACCTGGAAATCACACCCCGGGATTATTTTTCTCACTTTTCAACTGATTTCTCCCACCAGCACCCCTTCCCAGTTACCAGCAAAACACGTTCTCTCTGTAACCTCCTTCCCCGGATCCTCAACCCCTAAAACTTTGCGCAGCTAAAGGAAAAAGTAAACAAAACAGCATCACAGCGCGATTAAACCACTCTGACCACGCAGAGCCGTGCCGGACACCCGCCCCGTTTTTGTCAGCTCCTCCCCGGCAACTCGCGGGGTTACACCAATAGTTTCCTTACCCTTCATTAAAATTTTCTAAGTGACTGAGCAATGGCTCACACAAGTGCAGCCGATTTTAACAGATTACAGCCGCGCGTTCCGCGGAGCTTCATTACCATCAGATTAAGGCTGGGGACGGGAGTTTTTAAGGAGCATCTGGCGCTGCAACCGCCGGCTCGGGAACATCCACGGCGCGTCCCTTCCTCCCGAATCCAGCCGAGAGTTAGCGCAAAACTTGGGTGTTTTTAAGTGACCGAGGTGCCCCCGTTCCCCCCGCGGGCAGGGGGTGCCCCGAGCCCCCCCAGTACTCACGCATGAGGGTGCTGAAGGCGCAGAGAGCCAGCAGCGCCTGCAGCAGCACCCCGAAGCGCCCCAGCAGCGCTCCGCTGCCGCAGCCGTGCGCCGGGCGGGGGGCGGCCATGGAGCTGCGGGATGCGGTGCGGGATAACGCGGCACGGAGCGGGAATGGGGACGGGAATGGGAATGGAATGGGAGCGGGACGGCCCCAGCCCCGCCGCGCACAAAGGCGGTGCCGAGCCGCCCCCGCCCCACGGCCCGCCCCGCCCGCAGCAGCAGCAGCACCCGGGGCGGAGCGGGAGGGGAGGGACGGCAGAGGGGATGGAGGTGGAATGAGGTCGGGGGTGGGCACGGGGAAGGGGACAGATAGGGAGATAGGGATATTGAAGAGGTTGGAGATGAGGATACAAAGTGGGCAGAGGCAGAGACACACAGAGGAACGGGGATCGGGATGGGGATGGGGCAGGAAACAAGGATGGGGACAGAGATGGAGATGTGGAAGAGGCTGCAGACAAGGATACAAAGGGGACAGAGATAGAGACACACAGAGGGATGGGGATAAGGAGGGGGCAGAGACGGAGACGTGGAAGAGGCTGGAGACGAGGATACAAAGGGGGCAGAGATAGAGACACGCAGAGGGAGGGGGATAAGGATGGGGCAGAGACGGAGACGTGGAAGAGGCTGGAGACGAGGATACAAAGGGGGCAGAGATAGAGACACGCAGAGGGATGGGGATAAGGATGGGGCAGAGACGGAGACGTGGAAGAGGCTGGAGACGAGGATACAAAGGGGACAGAGATAGAGACACGCAGAGGGATGGGGATAAGGATGGGGCAGAGACGGAGACGTGGAAGAGGCTGGAGACAAGGATTCAAAGGGGACAGAGATAGAGACACNATGGGGCAGGAAACAAGGATGGGGACAGAGATGGAGATGTGGAAGAGGCTGGAGACGAGGATACAAAGGGGACAGAAATAGAGACACGCAGAGGGATGGGGATAAGGATAGGGATAGAGATGGAGATACAAAGGAGACAGAGACATATGGAGACATGGGGATGAAGATGGAGAAGGGGATGGGAACAGGAATGAGCATGGGGACAAGGACAAAGATGGGCACAAAGAGATGAGGATACAAAGGGGACAGAGAGACACACAGAGGCATGGGGATCGGGATGGGGATGGGGCAGGAAACAAGGATGGGGACAGAGATGGAGATGGGAATGTGGAAGAGGCTGGAGACAAGAATACAAAGGGGACAGAGACAGAGACACACGGAGACATGGGGATGAAGATGGAGAAGGGGGTGGGAACGGAAATGAGGATGGGGACAAGGACAAAGATGGGGACAAAGACCGAGATGGGGATGTGGAAGGGGTTGGATATGGGGATGAGGATGGAGACATGGATGAGCATGGGAATAGACTTGGAGATGGAAATGAGTATGGTGATAGGGAAGGGAACAAGGATGAGGACAGAGAAGGGGATGTGGGAGGTGGGGGTGCAATAGGGGCAGAAATAAAGGTGGAAACAGGGATGGGGATGAGGATGGAGACAGAGATGGAGATGTAATGGGGATCGGCAAGGAGATGAAGAGGGGGATCAGGATGGAAATGCAGGCAGAGACAGTGGTGGGGACAGGAGTTACAGATGTGGATGAGGACAGAGAGAGAGGTGGGGATGAGGATGGGGGGTCCTGGAGAGAACTGAGGTGCTGGGTTGGGGAAATCTTGCTGAGGTTTGGAGTGCCGGGTTAGGGGAGTCCTGGTGGCATAGGGGTGCTGGGCTGGGGAGGGTGGATAGGGATCCTGTTGGGGTTTGAGATGCTGGACTGAGGGAACTGCAGAAGTGTTTTGGGTGCCAGGATGTGGATGTCCTAGCAAGGTTTGGGTTGCCCTGGCTGGAGAGGTCCTGGCAAAGTTTGGGATGCTTGACTGGGGAGGGTTGGTAGGGGTCCTGGTCAGGATTGGGGTGCCAGGTTGAGGAGTTCCAACAGGGATGGGAGTGCTGTGTTTGGGAGGTCACAGTGGGGTTTGGGGTACCAGGCTGGAGAGGATCCTTGCAGGGTTTAGAGTGGTGGGCTGGGGGGAGTTCTGGTGAGATTTTGGGTCTGCTGATGGGGTCAGGTTCTCAAAATGCAGCCTTAAATCTCCTTTTTTTGCCCCTCCATGTAACACTGCTCCAACCCCCCTCTACAGCCTCCTCCCCACCAGGCAGGTTTCATTTTTTCTCTCTTTCAATACACTTGAGGCTAACTTTAGGGAGTACTGGGGTTACACACTGAAGTTTCTCTCCTGGATTTTGCAGGGTAGGAGCTTGTGTTTAGTTACAAAACCAGAGAGGCTGCAAATCTCATCCTGTCATATGACTCTGAGCAGTGGCCTTAAAAACAGCAGTAAATGTTACGAGACAAGAAAATCATGGGAGCTGGCCTGCTGCCCAAATAGGTCCAGTTTTGAACACAGGAGGGAATTGTGTTATTCCTGGACTTGGGAATCCCCTGTTCTGGGCAGGTCATTAGTGCCAGGCAGTTTAGGCTGAAGTATTATCCCTCCTCAACTCAGCCAGCACATCACTGAAATAACAAAAATAGTCCCTCCTCTTTTTTTTTCCAAGGGTGAATTGAATTTTGGGTTGATAAATGTTCACTTAGCTCACTGACTTTAATCATGGTTTAATCACCAGTTCAGCCAGGAAGGTGGAAGTTTCATCTCACTAACTCATTTTCAGCTGATTTTGTATGTGCAATTGTTAGTTTCATAAAAAGGTTCATTCCCCTGAGCTGGTAAATCTGATTGTGTTTCGCAGTCAGTTGCCTTTATATTAAATTCTAAATCAAATATTAAAGTTGATACTTTCATATAAGCCAGTTGAACACACTCTATGTGGAAACATCTATTAAGCAAGTACACATTTTAACACAGATTTCCTCAGGCTCTTAACTTTTTTTTTTTGCATTTTCTCAGATTTCCTAGGCTGCTGCTAAAAAGGCATTTTCAAGAATTGCTGGATGGTAATTTTTCCCCCGGGAACGTGCCTTGGACTCTACTTGCCCAGGTACAGCACAGCAATTGGTGAAAACAAAGGAAAAAAAATACATTTAAACAAGATGGGTATTCCTTAAACAAAATTTTAGTTTCTATGAATAACCTGCAAAGTGTCTGTGATGTATCATTGTCCAAGGGGACAATTTTTCAAAAGCTCCCTCCGAGCCAGTGCTGCCCCCTCCCCTTTCTTCAACCCCAATTAATGGTGATTTCTCCCAGCTGCTTTATCAGCAGGACAAAGTTGTCTGAGGCCCTATTTCCAGGTGCTGATAGTTTTACAAGAGAGCAGAGTGCCTCCCATGTGTGAAAACACTCAGGCTGCGAGAGGGCAATAAACAGAACTCGGTGATTTCCCCCCTCCTTGCAGGAAGAGGGAGATATCCTTCAGCGGCTGTTGATGCTCCACACTCCTCTGTGAAAACACAGCTTTGCTTTATCAAAAGCACCATTTGCACTTCAAAATATTTGTATTTTCTGAACATATGCAAAAAAGTCCTTAAGTTTTTTTCTGCATCCCAGGTGGAGTCCAGGAGCTTTTGCTATTAAATTCTGGTCCATTATTTTGGACCAGAGAGGCAATTAAGATGCCTCACCACTGGCTCCCTGCTTTTTTTTCCTCCCCCCCAGGAGAGTTCTTTTTCTGGGGAGACTTTAGATCCCCTTTCAGTATCTAAAGGGGCTCCAAGAGAGCTGGAGAGAGACTTTGGACAAGGGCATGGAGTTATAGGATAACAAGGAACGACTTCCTACTGCCAGAGGGCAGGGCTAGATGGGATATTGAGAAGAAATTCTTTGCTGTGAGAGTGGGGAAGCCCTGGCACAGGGTGCCCAGAGAAGCTGTGGCTGCCCCTGGATCCCTGGAAGTTTTCAGGGCCAGGTTGGACAGAGCTTGGAGCAACCTGGGATAGTGGAAGATGTCCCTGCCCATGGCAGAGGGGTTGGACCTAGATAATCTTCAAGGTCCTGTCCAACCCAAGCCATTCTATATTTCTGTCATTTGAAAAACACCCAGCAAAAGAGAAAGGAAACCAAGTAAAAACTTCTCGAATAAGTGTAATTTTATAAAGGAATTATTAAGGAAAAAAAAAGTAAGAAAAATGAATTAAAATATTAGACCATGTGCTTAATCATGAAATCAGAAACACCAAAGCAATTTCAAGCTATAAGGAATGTAAAAACCAATCCAGGCTATTTATGAAAGTACAAGCAAAAGGAAGGATGGAGTAAATCCATTGATTCTCTATAAGAACAATATTCTACTCCATTATATAATCTAGGATTGAATGGAAAACCAAATAATGGAAACCAGAGAAAATACCTTCATTTTTCCATCCTTCCAAAAAGGATTAGCAGGTGAAATTACCTTAAAACAACAGGAGCAGTGATAATACAGGATAAGAATAGGTTAAAAGATGAGAGGAGTTAAGACTGATGGATTCAAGGGCTTGAAGAAACGTAGGCAAAAGTAGCTGTGAAGTGGGCAGGGCAAAGTCTGGCTCCTTAGAGGTTATCACAGGAGAAGGGTAAATGCTGTGCCTGGCTGTGAGGAGGGGAATGAGGGTGGGGGGAATCAGAGACCCACCACCTTTATTCCAGTAGCCAGGAAGACACTGCTAAAAATTATCAAATATTCAATTTATAAGCACCTAGCAAATAATAAGGTAATAAAAACCAGCCAGTGTGGATTTGACAAGAGTAAATCATGCCAAGGGCTTTTTATTTCCTACTCTGAGAGGACGACTGGGGAAGGTTTGTGTTGCTGCCCCAGTAAAAACCAAGGGAATACACAGCTCCCATGAGCTCTGCAGGAGCCTCACCTCCAGACAAGCCCTCCCAGCTGCTCCAAAAGTTGTTTGCTGCTGCATCAGGAGCAGTGTGATGGCTCTGGGTGGGCATCTGAAGTTGGATGAGGTAAATTAAACCCTTAGGAGAAGGTCATGGACTCTTCTATCAAAATAGAAGAGTCTGCAACCCTTCATGAGGTTAGAGTGAAAATTAGGAATTATTTTGTTTTTCAGGAGGGATGGTTTCAGAGTCAACAGAAGGAAATGGAATGAGTGGTAGGGAAGGAAGGAGGCAGAAAGTGATTGGAAAGAGTTTCAGGAGATGTAATGTGCAGAGGTTAAGTGAGTGGGTAACAAAAAGGTGTTGCAATGAAGCAGATCCTCTTTTGGGAGGTGATCTTGAGTCAAGATTATGAAGAGTTAAACTTTAGCCAGGAGTTAGAAGCAGTTTGTAGTGACTGAACCAAAGGATAGGAGTTAGAAATTTAGCCAAGAAGTGCAGTGCTATTCACTATTATGTACCTGTCTTGGACTTTGCTTATAATAAATGAACTGTCATAGGAACAAAAGAAGCTGGTAAAATTATACCTAGCACTGGTGCCTTTCCCTGGTCTTAAAATTAAAACCAAAACACAGTTTATGGAGAAAAGGGGTTTTTACCTTGGTATTTATTGCAGGATCCTTGAGTGCAGCACTTGGTCCAGGTGGAATGCCCCGAAAATGCATGCACCCCATCACACTGAAATACACACAATTATAGACCTTGCAAAATTAACATACTTACCAAAGATTCCCCAATGAGAGGCTCGAGTGAACCCCTCGTTCTGAGGAACCTTCCCCCTGGATGGGCCTGAGTTTATAAAAATATGTTTGGAGAGGATTTTGGTGTCTGGGGCTCCCAGGATGTTTGGTCTCCTGGTTTAATGGTGCCGTGGGGCTGAGCTGAGTTATCAGCCTTGGGAAGTTACAAGTATGTAGGTTAAAAGCACTAAGAATACATAAAACTATATAAAGGATTATGTAAGAGGGGTATAAAAGAAAAAGCAAAAAATCATTTTGGCATCAGCACCAGAAGGAGATCTGAGTCGGGGCCAGGATGCATGTCAAAGCTTGCCCACGATGGAAGGTAAAGAGTTCATGTTGGTGAAGACTCTCCTGACTTCATCCTTCAAGACCACTGACCCAAATCAAGAAAAGACCCACGCACGTGCAAGGGACTGACAGCCTCATTTTAATAGGAAGCAGGGAATGGGAGGTGCTGGGGATGTGCATGTGATTAATAAGTGACACTTTGTGAAATAAATAGAGACCAAATAACTCTGTGTGGGGCTGGCACGTCTCTAGGAGGTGACTCCTGTGCAGCCCTCTGGTGTAATAATTAACATACCACTTCCTAACTTTAATTAGTTAGAGGGCTCTTGTCTGTGAATCCAGTTTTTAATGACTCAATCTGGAGAGTTTCATAGAAAAATTGGGCAGTTGCTGAGTTCAGCCCACTTTTCCTATCACACAAAGATGTACATGTGCTGGAGTCTGGAGAAAGCAAAAAAGAATGGCAAGCATTTGAGAAAATAAGAAACAGAAAGGAAATGAGATATTTTCTCCTCCAGAAAAACCTGCAGGAATAATAGGTGTCATTGGAGAAACACGCTTTGTGGCAAAACTATTCCAGTACAGTAATAAAAAGTTATTGAAGTTATTGGAATTGTTCTGCCTCGAAAAGACAAGTCAGTTTTTTGTTTCTCAAAAAAAAAAAAAAAAAGTGTTTTGCAGCACTGGGAAAATTGTCCAGCCCATATCTGACACACAGCACAGGACCTGCTCACAGTCAGCTGCCCATGCTGTGTCTCGGCTCTGAGTTCAAAACAGACCTGGGAGGAGGAAAAGGCTTTTCAAGGCTTCTTCACTTCAAGGGCACTTAGCTGTGAAAAGCTGCTGGCGTCGGATCCAGAGGGATACAGGGTTTTTTTAGGTCTACTCCTTTTTCTAATGTTGCCATGGCCTTGGATGCCCTTAGTGTAGTCCTGGTACAGCCACAGGATGAAAAATACAACCCCTGCTCTGCACAAGTTACTTTTGGGTGGGATCCACATTACGTGGCTTCAGATGTCCCCTTTTGGGAGATCTCTTGCCTCCTTTCATAACCTCTTTCAGGACATCGTCCTTTGACTACCCTGGTCAGATGAATTAAGCCTGCTCCAGCTCTGAGCAGTTCAGTGATGGCCTCATGTCAGAAAATAGTCACAAAAACATGAATGTCCATTTTTTTATAGCAACACAGCATTGTTTCCTTGAACTCCCTTGCTCCCAAAACACTCAGGTGTTTTGTACTCCCAGGTTCCCCAGCTTGATGGTGGGGATGAGGAAAAGGCAGTGGCAGGTCTGCAGATGGTTGTTGTGGCAAACTGGAGGGACACACACAAAGCTGCCCTTTCCAGGGTGATGCTCATATAAATTATTAATCTGGTTTTATTTATCATCTGATGAAGAAATTACTTCTGAAAACAAGATCTCTTGAGAAAACTTCCTTTAGCTGATACTTGGAACAGACTTTATTCGTGCTTCCAGCAGCAATGATCCCTGCTGATTAAATAGTAGCTAGACCTTATTCTTGCTGAATTACCCATTTACAAGACCTGGCACATTTCACAATCAGTTCCAGGTTATATTCATAAGCAAGAGGCCAACACCAATTTTTGTGTCAGCCAGGACTTTGTATTGCAGGATACTCCAAGGAGTAATTGTCAAGGTAATTTTCTATTTTCGTAAGTGCTTTAGCTGTGTTATTATGAGATGTTCAGTGCCTTGCTCTGGATGAATGGGAATAATTTCCCACTTTACAGGGCCTGTGGTGTTGTTGGCTGGCTGTGCTTGGTTTGGAGCTGAGGCTCTCCAACATCGCCTGCCCTGTTCACCCTGGCTGTGTAAGCCAGAGGAGCAGGGGACAGTGGCTTTCAGGTCAGTGCCCAACTGTGAAAGGCAGAAAGAGGAAGGTTTCAGCTTCTCTTTCCCCCTCTCCTCATTCAGAACACCTCAGCTCTGCAAATCAGCCCCTGAGCACAGCCCACTCCTCTGCACAGCCATCCCTTCACCCACGGCTGGAGGACAAAGTGGGAGCTCCTACAAGAGCACACAGAAAACCCTCACAGGTACCCCCATCCCAGTGGGATGATGTCCCTGCTCCAAGTTTGACTTTCTTGAGGTCATGTATCACCCTCATTCCCACAGAGGTGAGCCTTGGCAGGGGGGCTGAACTAGATGATCTTTAAGGTTGCTTCCAAACCAAACCGTTCTAAGACAATCCTTAGGTTTGTGACTATTTGGACAAGGATAGAGCTGCTAGAAAGGCTCAACTTTTGCTTTTTCAATCAATTTATTTCTTGAAAATTAAACTTGTGTTCTTTTTATGTGAGAATGGCCAGACAGAAGTTCCTTTAAGCTTAAGATATGTTTGAATTTATGACCATTGAGACCTGGGAAAAATTCCCTGGATCTGAACTGCAACAGAGTGGATTTAGGTTGGCATCAGGACACCTTTTCCAGGACTAAGGCTAGTTAAGAGAAGCAATAAGGGAGAAATTCTGCCACTGAGAGGATTTTAAGAACATCCATTTTTTTTAGAATCAGAGACTCATTTAGGCTGGAAAAGACTTCCAAGATCATCAAGTCCAACTACTAGTTGAGTCCAGCCAATAGTCTTCTCTCAGGGACAGCTGAGTAATTCCCTCTTGAGGTGGAAGAATTGATGAGCTGATCTCCAAAGTTCTCCATGAACTGCATTTTCTCGGCTGCCCTGCTTCCTTCTGCCAGCCTGTGTCTCCAGCCTGACCTTGTGAGGAATTGTTGTTTCTCCAACAGACAGGAAGTGTCCTAGTGCTGTGCTTTTGGAGATCTTACTCCTCTCAACACCCTTCAGTTCAAGGGGATCAAATTCCTCCTCAGGATAAAAAAAAAAAAAAA
>VZRF01012732.1:83110-100140 GCA_013396875.1 Vireo altiloquus
GAAAAAAATCTGATCAAATACGGTTTTGTTCCTTATAGCTCTTCTGTCTTTTTGGCAAACCTGAGATTGCCTCAGGAAAATGGAAGCTTTTTTCTCTGCACAGTTGTGGGTTTGGATGAATCCTTTCAGGTCTTTAGCTGGATGTCAGAATCTGACAGCCTGGCTCACTATTTATGCAAAAAGATCAGTTAGGAAATGGAGACCTACCCTACTGGAGAAATGTTAAATATTCACAACATTCATGTAGCACGAACCAGGGAGGACCTTGATTCTTTTCCCCTGAGTTCTATTGCTCACTGAGAGCCTTGAAATAAAATGCTAATTTGCCAAGACCTGGCGAATATTCCCTGCTCCCGAGCCTTTCTCCATTAGCACTTGAAAACCACAGGTTCCTTCACAAGCCATCCTTGATGTTTTATAAATGTTATAGCTGAGACATTGCTTCTACTCCCTTTAATGCATTTTTTACAGCTGCAGCAGAGATATTATTTCCATTCAGGCTGCAAAGAGTCATCCTAGAAGGGACCTCAGTTACCTCTCCTGGGGTGTTTCTGAAACAGCACATGCTACCTAACCTTAAGCTAATACCCTGCTCAAGGAGTCCATTTCACATTTACTGTGCAATTTCAGATGCAGAACAACAGGTCAGGAGTGTGACAGATCCTTATAGGTACAAAAAACCTTTCAGAAGAAGGCTCAGCCTTGGCTAAATTTCACTTGGATGAATGTCCATGAGAAAAAACACCCAGATATGGAAGAAAAGGGGTGTTAATAGAGTTTGGGTTAGAAATGGTGCAACAAGTATTGCAGAAAACAAACCTTCTCAGGGTTCAGGAAGAGGATTGAATTAATCCCAAAAACCTCAGTCAAATCTGCCCCTGTGCTACACCTACAGTGCTTCTTCCCAAGAATTGCTAAATAAACCCCATCAACTGTATTAAAACGGTTGGGTTTTGCTCACCTAGTTGGTCTCTGATGAGAAACATGCACACACAAGCCCAAAATGATGCTATTGGATATTAAATGGAAGGAAGAATTAAAGCAAGGTCACTTGTATTACTTTCCTTAGCATCCTTAGGATCCTACCCAGAAAATGAGTTGGTGTGAGTCCCATCCCAGTTCATTATCCAACATGCAAACATTGGGTGTGTGCTGTAGAAGGCACAGAGAACTGATTAGCTAAGCCAGTTCTTCCTGAAGACCTGCTGGAATCTCAATTTTGGGTTTAATCCCTTTTTAATGACTTCATCTAGTTAAGCAAAGAGCAAAAGTCACAAAGAAAACACCAAGGTGGGGATTGCTTATTTCTCCTGTGATGAGTAACCTCAAAACTGGTGGTGTTTACTAAAACACTTTGCTCTAAAATATGCATTTCATTAAAAATAATAACTTTGCTGTTATTGTTTTTTTTTCATTATGATATCCAGTGGTTTTCCAAAGCAGTAAGCACAGTGGTGAGGTTACTTTGGTCAGCCCTGTGTTTTATGAACTCAAGGGGAATCCTTTTCCTGGTTCCAGCTGATACCAGAATGATTTTTTTACTTTTTCTTTTATGCCCCTCTTACATACTCTTTTATATAGTTTTATGTATTCTTAGTACTTTTAGCCAACATACTTGTAGCTTTCTAAGCCTGATAACTCACCTGAGACCCACTGCACTGTTAAACCAGGAGACCAAACATCCTGGGAGCCCCAGACACCAAAATCCTCTCCAAAACATATTTTTGTAAACTAAGATAGGTCCATCCAGGGGGAAGGTTCCTCAGAACGAGGGGTTCACTCGAGCCTCTCATTGGGCAATCTTTGATAAATATACTAATTTTACAAGGCCTATAATTGGGTGTTTTTCAATGTAACAAAGTGCATGCATTTTTCGAAGCATTCCACCTGGACCAAGTGCTGCACCCAAGGATCCTGAAATAAATACTGAGGTGAAAACCCCTTTTCTCCATAAACCGTGTTTTGGTTTTAATTTTAAGACCAGGGAAAGGCAACACAGCTGGCATTAGATCAGGTGTGTAAATCTCACCCTTAGATGAGATCTGATACAAATCAATCTCACTTGAAAGACTCCATTTAGCGGAGCTGTGTTTTCACATTTCAGTTCCCAAACACTGGACACATGCCACAACATACAGCTTCTTTTCAGGCAGAATTATTGTAGCATAAATCTGTACACGTACCGAGCTCAGAGTCTCTCCTTCAGCTCTGGAGGGGAGGCTGTGACTGCAGGGAGTTGGCTCTGTTGCTTTTGAGCACTTCAGGTCTCTGAGATGCAGCCCTGCAGCCAACTGGCTTTCTAAGCTTCCTCAAATCGTCCCTCCTCGCCCCAAGCCTGAATTTAGCTTCTGGAAGGATCCTTGAAGTTATTTACAGAGAAGCCCCAGTGCTCACATGAGCACAGCTCGCAGACAAAGCTTTCTCTGGCTCCAAAGCCCAGCACTGTGTGGATGTACAAAATGCTTGGCAGCTGCATCCCAGTGAAGCTGCATCCCAGAGGAGTCGTGTTTTTTACTGCATTTCAGCAGGAGAAGAGAAAAATACCTGAAGGAGCAAGACAGAAGCTGCTAGAGATGATTGTACAAATCCATCCCACCCTGCCGCCCTGCTCTTGCCTTCCATAGCTGCAGTGGACAACACACGCCTTTCCAAACTAAATGATTCTGTGGTTCTATGAATATAAGACAGCATCGTAACAAAAAGTGTTAGAAAATTGGTTTACAGGGTGATTTACAACCCCCAGTCACTGTATGTGTCTGACACCAGATCTGCTCTTCAAATGTTTTTCTGAGCGTTGCACCAGTGAAGAGGTGAAGTTTTACAGTCACCTTCCTCTGGTACACACTTTTGAAAAAAGGCTTTTAACTGGCCTAAATTTTACATATTGCACCAGAATAGTAACTCTACAGGCTGAAAAGCTAATTTTTTCAGGGAGATCTGTGCCTACTGACTTTTGCCATCTTTTCCCATATGAGTTCTGTTTTTGGCATAGCTCAAGGTGGGGGTCCCAATCCTGAGACTTTTCCCCTTTCCCTGGGAGGAATAGGCCTGTACCACTCAGTAAGAAATTACTTTTAATTCAATACTTATTTCAAACTCAACCTAAATGGGGCTTCTACCTACTTCCGCTGTATTTTTTCTATCTTCAGCCTCACCCTAATCAAGGGCTGCTGTTGTAACAGGCGACCCCTTAGCTTGATGCTGATGTAGGCCATATGTCCTTTTCCTCCCCATCACTTCAGTTCTGGATGTTACAACTGGATACAAACCCCTGAATGCCCAGGGATTTCCAAAGGCCAGAAGACATCTGCTTGCCATCACAGATGTTTGTAAGTTAACACATGGATGAAATAACATTAGTCAGTGAGATTCAGAACTGATTCAGATTTCCACAATTAGGCATAAATGGTGCTTTGATGAAGAATTAAACAGGCATGAAAAAATTGAAACATAGGAAACGGTAAGACAACAGTTGCCAAATTGATTTTCACCCTTCAGACTGGAGCAAAGACACCCAAATCAGCTTTGTTCCAGGAATCAGTCCTGCTGTAGCAGAAAGAAATGCCTGTGTGGACTCATTTTCCTCTGTTTTCTAACAGGGAATGTACTACAGCAGCTTCAGGTTTCTGGATAGGCGTGTTTGCAGCAGGGGTCAAGGCCAGGCTGGTATGAAATGTTTATGGTTGATGGCTCCAACATTTGCCCATTTGTGCTTTGCTGGTGCCAGGTTTGCACCCCCAGAGGGGGAGGAGGAGAGCTTTTAGGGGTGTGGTGTCGTTTCACTCTAACCTGCCCTGCAAGTCCTATTAACGAGAACCTGGGTTACTGTCACCTCCTGAGGCAGGCTGCAACACCTGCTCTACTGGAAGATGTCCCTGTCCATGGCAGGGGGTTGGAAATAGATGGTCTTTAAGGTCCCCTCCAACCCAAACCGTTCTGTGAGTCCAGGGAGGCAAGTGTGAATTTGGAGCCCATACCAGACCAAAGAGGTGAAGTGGAAAGTGGTGGCTTAGGGCTATAATGCATAAAAAAGGGAGATGTGCCAGCAGAGATGAGTCCCACAGGGCAATGTGAGTGGGTGTCACCTTTCCTGGGGTATCCAGAACAGCCACCTTCAAGAAAAATGCGAAGTGAATTTGCCTTTCCAATAAAGCTGGAATTTTCTCTCTCCATAAATAATGTGCTGTTCAGTTGCTGTGTCTATACTGATCTCCACAAGAAAACATCCCATTTTTTTTCAGTAGGATCCTATTGGCTGAGGCAAAAATAATTCCAGAAATCATTTATTTCTTCGGAAAGTGTGGGAGTACTTGTCCCTGCTGCTGTCAGTTCCCATCCATCCCTTTTATCAGGCAGTATCAACACACTCTCTCCAGCGAGGACTGCTCAATGGTACACAATAAAATTGATTCATTACTCATTTTCTCCTTATTATCTTTCAATTGCTCCAGCTCTTGATACCACTAAAAGTGGACATCAGCTCTTCATAGCCAGTGTGTGAATGCTTTTTCTCCAAGCTTTCATTGCATGTATTTTCATTTAGCCTCATTACACCACGTGTCTTTCTCATGAACTTCTTACAATGCCTTTATACAAGGTTGTGTATGCTCTGCCATGGTGAGGAGGGAGAACACAAATGGATTTCTTGGAAAAGCTGTCCCAGGTGCTCTGTGGGTGTAAATGAGAAGTATTTAGTGCTAGAAAGTGATTTTATTTACAGGAGCTGGCTCTTGAGCTCTCCAGAATGAAAAAGGCTGAAACCACTAAGAATGAAACTCAGGGTTGGTGTTTGCCTTTGGCACAAAAACAAAACTGATTAAACTCCAGAGGGAGCAAGACTTTCTGTTTATAATCAGCCTTGAAATGGAGATGGGAGTTGAAAGCTTTGTTTGGGATAGGAGGGAGAATGATTTAAACTTCTGTCTGCTTTGGGAAGAATTACAGTGGCAGTGAATTTAATATAGTTTTGCAGACTGATTTACACTCTGGAAGGAAAGTTCTTCCTAGTTACCACATTCACTTAGGATTTAATTCAAAGAAGTTCAAAACAGTGTAGCTACAATGCAGCAAAACTCCTAAGTACCTGCATAATTTTGTCATACAAGTAGTGATCCTGTGGGCAATCTCTGCTCCCTACTGGAATCTGTGGGACCAGAGTTTCTTCTTGGTTTTGGGTTGGATTTGGGACTCTTCTCACCCGAAGGCCCAGACCAAGGTGTCTCACAGACTGCTTTGGTCCTGGAAACCAGTTTTCCTTGATTGAGACAGATCACAGTTAATACTCAAACGTGGGAGTTTGGAAGTCCCAAGCATAGATAAAATATTTTCTATTTATCCTCGAGGGAGATGAATTTCTTTTCCAGGTCCCTGCAATGATTCTCCCCCCACCAATTACGAAGGGGATTAATACTTCAGCTGCAGTTATCTCGACATCTCCTAGCTCAGACAGATGAATACAACCTTCACCATTTTATGGGATCAGATTTCTTTTTAATTAAAGCAGCCCGTTGTTTCACTGTGGCTCTAAAAGTCTTATTTATCATTAAATCCTTTAGAAGTCTCTTAGGAAAATAATTTCCTGCTCCTGGTTTTACTGAGCCTTTGGATCTCCTATCTCTTGTCACCTGTAACAAAGTGCTGTAGGAAGGAGCAGTGCTGTATTGCTTTCATGTTCTCCATCAGCTCTGATACGGATGGTTGTTATAAAGCTTCATACATAATAAATGCCATGTCTTAAAGCAGCCCTGTAAACGACTGTACAGCTGTAAAGGTTTCTTAACTCAACCAGCCTCGAGCTACCAGCTATAAAAAGGCAGTTAAGCAGATTAGCATTAAAACTACCTGGTGAGATGAAAAATGGGGAGGCAGAACGGCCTAATGATGGATCCTTGGACTGTGACCAGTCATGTGGGGAAGTCACCTTTCTGTGCCTCTGTCCCAGTTCGAGACCAATTCAGAGTAAAATTTCCTCTGATCAAAAGCAGGTGGTATTCACCCCTACCCCACCCAGGTTTGGGAAAATAAATATTTCCTCACAGGAAAGCGAAGAAGAAAACAAAACTATTTATTTAACAAACTCACAAGAAAAGAATAATAGTGCTAAATAATAAAAATCTCTCGCTGCGGAGAGAAACCTGGAAGAGTTTTAAAGTCCTTCTGGGTGTGGTCTCGCTCCTCCCCAGGGCTGGGTCTGTATGGGGGATCCTCCTCCAGGCTGGTGGAAGGTCTCTCAGTGATCTTTTGATGTTCTGAACAAGTCCAGAAGAGAAGAAGAAGAAGAAATTAAAGTCTCAGGAAAATTCCAAAGAAAACAGAGCCAAGAGCTGGCTGGAAAGCAAGGACGGTGCTTCCTCCCCTCTCTGCCACAACAGCTATCACTCCCCACAGCAGAACAACAGAGAGAGTAGTGACCTTGAAGCACAGAACTGCTTTGAAAAAGTTCTTCTGCCTGGTGTTTTTTTTTCCCTCTCTCGGGCTCAGTTTAAAGGNAGGAGCTGGGTCTGCATGGGAGACCCCCCTCCAGGCTGGTGGAAGGTCTCTCAGTGATCTTTTGATGTTCTGAACAAGTCCAGAAGAGAAGAAGAAGAAGAAATTAAAGTCTCAGGAAAATTCCAAAGAAAACAGAGCCAAGAGCTGGCTGGAAAGCAAGGACGGTGCTTCCTCCCCTCTCTGCCACAACAGCTATCACTCCCCACAGCAGAACAACAGAGAGAGTAGTGACCTTGAAGCACAGAACTGCTTTGAAAAAGTTCTTCTGCCTGGTGTTTTTTTTTCCCTCTCTCGGGCTCAGTTTAAAGGCACAGAAAGGCACAAAATTCATTTTCTGGGTATATAGTAGGGGACATGAGATACATCATAAAGTCACCCCAAGACAGCCTCCAGCNTTCCAAAGAAAACAGAGCCAAGAGCTGGCTGGAAAGCAAGGACGGTGCTTCCTCCCCTCTCTGCCACAACAGCTATCACTCCCCACAGCAGAACAACAGAGAGAGTAGTGACCTTGAAGCACAGAACTGCTTTGAAAAAGTTCTTCTGCCTGGTGTTTTTTTACCCTCTCTCGGGCTCAGTTTAAAGGCACAGAAAGGCACAAAATTCATTTTCTGGGTATATAGTAGGGGACATGAGATACATCATAAAGTCACCCCAAGACAGCCTCCAGCCTGCAAGCACTGGCACTGATAATTTTTGGGAAATTTCTCTGTAATCACGTGGTTTTCCCCCACAAGGGACACCTCTCTGAGCACACACGGGGAGGATTTTTCCAAAGGAAATGCTGACTGTCTCCTGCTGGATCTGAGTTTTCCCGGTCTCCTTTGAAAGCGCTGCCTTTGCTGTGCAAATGCCTTTGAACGACTTTGCATGCTAAGTTTTCTGCCTTTTTTCTATGGCAAAGCTGGGGAAAAGCCTTTGGAGCCTGTTCTGCCTGGAAGTGTGGGTCCCATTCCTGTCCAAAAAGCTTCCACTGGCCCCAGTATTTGAAAAACTGAGCTGAAAATCAAGTGCATTTTAAAGCTTGTCATGAGGAGAATCAAAGTCCTTTCTTACCCTGACACCTGTTGTTACTCAGCAGAGGAGGAACATGAATTCTCTGCCCTGGGCTGTCACATTGATCAGGTCTGGATCAGTCTCCATGGACATTTCTCACTGCTCCCATCCCACCCCTGGGCTGGGCACAATCCCATTGCATGGGATGGAGGAACATAAAAGTTACAGAGTCACAGAATGGTTTGGGTTGGAAGGGACCTTACAGATCATCTCATTCCAACCCTCTGTCATGGGAGGGACACTTTTCCCCAGACCAGGTTGCTTAGAACCCTATCCAACCTGACCTTGAACACTTCCAGGGATGGAGCATGGAAGTGGTGGAAATATGCCCAAAATACTGACATTTCCCCAGAAAAAAAACCCAGTTCCTTCTTTCAGAATGCAGTCTTGGGTACATCCCTTGAGGCACCCCAAATATGGGACAGGGACACGGCACTTGCTGGTTTAAGAAGACATTTTCACATGGACTTTCATCCCTGACATTGCTTTTTAAACAGAAAACATTTTCCCTGTCCAGGTCTTGTTGTCATCTCTTCCAAAGTTCCCCTTTGCCTTTGCCCCCACTTTTCACTCTTTGTTTATGCTAATAGATAATGAGCTGCCTTTGTGCATCTTGGATAAATAGGATATTTCATAGACAGTAACTTAATCAATTAATTGACTGCAATCATGATTTGTTTACCTAAAGAGTACTTTAAATCCAATGCTTGTCAGCAAGCATTTCCTCTTGACAGGACTGTGCAACATCCTTTTGTTTGTAAAGAGGCAATTTAAAGGACATTGAGATGAGGACTAAGAAGATTTGTCAGGGTAAAGCCTTCTCTCATTTTACACTATAAAATTGTACGTGTGAGCAAGAAGGCAGAAGCTGTTTGTGCTGAGCAAATAAAAATGTGGTTTTTCCTGTGTAAAGAGTTGTGTTCCTTTGGACAAAAACCTTTTTTTTTTGGACAACAAACTTTTTTTCAGAGTACTGAAACCTATTCTTTTCTTGGAACACCATGCTAAGAAGTTTTTACATTTATACCCCTCATTTATAATGAGAGGTGATCAAAAAGCAAGGAAGGAGGAGACTTTTTTCCACGTTAAAATGTTTTAGCTGTTGGAATCACACCTTTTCCAGTGAAGATCCTGAAAATCCTGTCCAGTTCCAGGGAAATGTTACCTGAATCTACCCTGCTAGTGTTTTTTGCTGTAAGGGGAGATCTCCATCCTCCAGGACAAGTCTTGTCCATCCAGCTCATGGCTGGCCTCTTCCCAAGGCCACTGGCCATGTCCACCTTGGTCTCTTCTGGGATTGATGAGGAATCTCTCTATGCCCAAGAAAAGAGGTCATTAGCAGTGCAAAAAGACTGAAAATGCAGCCCCCACTAGGGTGGCACTGATGTGGCTGATCCCTCCCATGGGAACCTGTCAGAATCTCTTAAGGGTTCTTAAGGTTGAGACTTGATGGGAGAATGTTGGAGAACCATGCAGGACTGAGGAAGGTAAATTCATCCTCAGTCACGCGGTGTACAAAGGGAAATCCTTCAAGCAACCCCTGAATGCACCCTGGATTCATCAGGGAACAACCTGGTTCAATCCAAAAGAAAACCTGGAAGATGGTTAATATTTATAGCATGTGACAGGAACAAGCTGGGAAAGTGGTTTTTTTCACATTATAGCTGAACTGACAGAAAAGTAGGGCTGGCATGAATGTCAGAAGTTAGGAGATGTCCAGAGATGCCCACTGGAAAAGACCCCTGTCCAGAGATCTCACTGTAAATCCTGGCCTCCAGCAGTGCCAGTTTATAAAATCAAAAGGGAATCAGCAATTAGGTTGAATTGGATAAAATCTCTGGCTCACTAAATGTCACCAGCTCTCGCTGAGCACGTCCCATGCCGTGGTTTTGGGTGTCACATCAGTTCCATAAATCAGAATGGTTGACTCAGATGACACAGTTGGTGCCTGAGGGCACCTTCTTCTCCTGGCACCGTGGGCTCTGTGTCAGGGTGTCTGCACACAACCAAAATCCAGGTTTTTTTTTTCCCATGATCCTTCCTGTGTGTGAATTATGAAAAAGTACAGCCTTTATTGTGCCTGCTCACTTTTAACTGAGGGGATACTCAGGGAAGAATCCTGGGTTTGGGGGCTGCATTTGTATCTCATTCCCTGAAGAGGAATTTCTGAGCAGCCAGGATGGGTGCTGAGGATTTTCACCCTCTCTACGTGTGGCAGAGGCTACAATTTTTTTTCCAAGCTTGAATTTTTTGGGGGGTTTGGCTGCAAGTTTGTGACAGACGTAGGAGCTGAGTCTCCCTGCAGGATTTCAGAGCTGGTGTGAATTTCCAACGGAGCAGATGCTGCTCTCAGACCAAATCTTTCTAAGGCTCCTACAAGCCTGGGGTTGCCTGAATGTAACCAAACATGTCCTGGGCAGGCTTACTGAGAGTTTAGAAGTGGAGGAAAAGGGTGTCAATGTCATAATAAAAGTGAGGACTTTGAGGAACTGACTTGTTCCTGGAGTCACACCCACAGCTGATTGCTTTTTGGGTTCCTTACAAATGTCTCTAAAACATAAAATGTCCCTAAATTCATAAAACCTATTGTTTGCAATAGGAAATCAAAGAGGTATTAAAATTTTTACACATTTTTATGGACCTGGCTTTTAATTTGCCTCGATTTCAGTCTCCCATCTGTACAGTGCTTCCATTCTAAAGACAAAGCACAGAATACTTAGAAGGTACAGAATGTTACATTTTTCAGCAGTGAGTTCTTCAAGCACTTTATAAAACCAGGCCATTATTCCTCTTTTCATTTTAGAGATGGGGAAACTGAGGAGGCTGTGGCTTGTCAGAGGTCAGCCAGTCTAGGGTAAAACCATGGTCACCTGCAGGCAAGACATGAACTACCAAGGGGACATGGTCTGAAACGAGATCAGAAAATTCCCTTCATGAAAAAAAACTCTCTGTTTCCTTCTTTACATATAAGCCCATAGCCATGTCTTGCTCAGCAGAGTTCTAGTAAGAAATGTATTTATACACCTTCCCTCCTGATCCCTGCACAGAGATACTCAGTCCTGAGCTCATTATGACCTTAAATATGTTACCTATTACCTTTAATGGCATACTGTAGACTCTTCCACTCATATGCATCCTTATTAAATGTGCTTAGCAACCTGGCAATGAAGAAGTAGAAGTGTCAGCCTCTTCAAATTAAAATAAAAAATCAATTATGCTCTTAGGGGCAGATGGAGATTAAGCTGAGTACAATGTACAGTTACTCTGTTGTGGAAGCCGGGGCCTTTATGTGCAATTAGTGGCATTTCGTTCTTAATCTTCCTCCTTAATACAGAAAGAGCCATTAAAAGAGCAAAAGCCATGCACAAGCCTGTTTCATAGTCAGCTTCAGAGAGACGCTTCCAAATGCATCATTTCCATCTTAGTACTGTAAAAAAAAAAAAAAATCCCCCAAATTACTGATATGACCTTTTAGTACTTTGCTGTGAGTTTGGGGGTGGTGCTGAGTGGGGGCTGCAAGGAGGGAGGAGAAGGTCGAATGGGTAATGTCAAGATGAGGTTTTATTGCACGGTGAGATGCTTGCCAGAGAAATTTTGGGCACAAATTGTGTTGTGGATGGGCTTTTGGGCTGTTGTGGGAATGTGCCAGGGCATTTCTGCCAACAGCTGACCAGCTCCTAAATCCTGACTGGATCTCTCCCCATGGAAATGTCTGAGCTGGCTTTTGAGTCCACCATGCAAGCAGGGCACTGAGAGAGCCAGACCAACTCAGTATTTCACATACTCTGATACAGAATTCACTCCACGTGCACCAATGACGAGAAATGTAGATCCGATGCATAATTTACACTTCAATAAAATGTGAGCTCCTGGTCATCCTTGTCAGACAGAGATGTTGGTCTTGTTCTGCCATTAAGGAGATTCCTGTATGAAAGGGGAGGGAAACAGAGAATTTACTTGTCTGACATCACAGAGCTGGGCAGAAACATCCCTGTCAGGTGAAAGCTATAACCACTGCGCTGCATCTGAGGTCTAAATCCATTTCCACTGTCACAGCCTTTCCCTGGGAGTGCATATCTGTGTGTGAGAGCTCAAGTCCTCCTGCCTCAGTTTCCCCAGCCTTCATTCCAAACACCAGATCGTAGAGGCTAAAAACCAGGAGGCGTTTGCCTGCCCAGACAAAGCCTGTAAAAACTTGAAATAAATAAGGAAGCCGTTAGTAAATGGTGGAAATGAGCAAGTTTTTGATAGACTGGATCTCTCCGGTAGTGCTGGCACGATCAATAAGGCTCATAGATATGAGTATTGAACCTCAGCACTGTGATTTATAGGATATAACATGTGCTTCCTTTTCATTTACTGCTAAGGTGGGAGAGCTGTTGTTTAGCACAGAGGCCACGCTTTCTGGTCATTCCTGAGCTGCAGGCATGAGCTGCTGGCTCAGATTTTCCAGTTAATATTTAAGCCAGTTATTGCTCCTCTGCTGAAGAGCCACAACCCCTACTCAGTGATTTCTAATCATCAGACAGTAAAAATAAATATAATTGAGTAATTAACTGCTTTGGGCTGTGTGTGTGGGGCAGAGTGTGCAGGGCAGCTGCTGCTGGAGGCTGTGAGGATGCCTGGCCCTGAGACCTCCCATTTGAGAGGTGATGATCCCTTTTCCCTGGTATTCCTTGAGTTCCTGCAGGAGAAGGGCTACACCAAGGGACTTTTTACCTCTCCCAGGGGCATTTTGCCTCTGCATTCGCTCCACACAGGGCTGGTGCTGCCAAGAGGTGCAAATCCTGTGAGACCATAACCCCATGAATATTTTATGAATCCCAAACCAGCAATCTCTTTGGTGTTCACAGCATTCTAGAAGCAGGACTTTTACTATAAGGATAATGAGGGAATTTAAATCTTGGATTAACTTCACTTATGCTAATCTCTTCTTTATATCATGCCTTAAACACCTGCCTTCAAAGCTCAGACACATCGGACAAAAAAAAGGTGTCTGAGAAATTCAGCTTAAATATGATCTCCAGGAGATGGCACTGTGAAACAAGTCTTTCAGCATCCTAATGCTGCCTCCCAGGGACCAATTCCTCTCTGAATTAGGGCTGATGGATAAAAAGAAGACAAAGGTAGAAGTGAAAGCCCTGGCCCAGGGACTGTCATGAAATAAGGACCTGGTGGTGTCTTTACCTCCTGCAAAGATTGTGATAAGGTGGAGTGAAAACTTAGAAGGTGAAGGCCAGAGTTTGTTGAGAGGAGAGGGAAAATGCAGAGAAGCTTTACTGTGAACCCAGGAGCAGTCACAGGAGATGAGCATGGCAGAGGAACTAACAGGAGCTACACTTGGCCATGGAGGTGGCCCCAGGCGATGTCCTGTTGATCTCCTTTCTGACACCAAGCTCCTGTTAGGCACTGTTAGACACTCTCCATCCTTCAGCTCACCCAGGCTGGACACTGTTAACCAGCCCCAAATAATTCCCCAGTGTCAGCTGCACAGCCCTGCTCCTTTTACAGTGCAGGGCAGCTCGATGTCAGCATCCCCAAAGCAGGCAAATATCTCCAAAAGTGGAGATAATCACAGCGTTTGGGTTAAAAGGAAACCTGGCTGCCACCAAGGAACTTCTCACAGTGTTTATCATGGATGAAGCTCCAGAGCCTGTGTTTGCTGTTATACCTGTAGAAAGGTTGGCTCAGATCCTCCCATTTGCCCTGTTTCCAAGGCTAATGCCATTTACTCATTTATGAAATGTCATCTCAGCACCATGTTAAGCCTGGGAGATGCTCTGAGTCCTTCAGGCACCTGCTTAAATTTTGGCCAGAAATGGATAACCAAATGCACAACCCCCTAAAAATCCCATAATGTCCCCCAGAGCATTTATCTTCCCAAGCCAGGAGAAGAGAGAGAAATTAGGACTGTTACTGCCATAACATCTGTATGTGTGTGTGTGCTTGTGCCTCTTTGTGTGGGGGATCTTTTTACATCTCCACCTGTCCTCCAAAAACCTGAACCTGCCAAAGGCTACAGCCTGCAAAATGGGAAAGGAGAATGTTTTTGTCTTAATAATCTAATCCTGCAGATCAGGAACTGCTGATATCTGATCTAAAGTAATGGGACTGTCTGAATTTCACTGGGTTGGACATGTTTCTTGTGTTCTGCTATGGAAAATTTGGGATGTGAACAGTTATATCCTTTGGGGGTGATCATCAGAGGCAAGGGCAGATGGATGTTCATCACAGCTGGGGTACTTGGTGTTCAGGTAGACCTTTTTATCAATGCTACTTGCATAAAAGTGCTTTAGTTAAAAACAACAACAAAAATCAGATGTGAAACTTCTGTTCCCGACTTGAAATACAAGATCAGGTGTCATGGTTGCCAACAAATGTAGCACTAAGGAGCATAGATAGCAGTGAAATTAATGGAGTTGCTTTAGATCAGTGGAAGATTCATGCCTGAATGTCACTGAGTCTGAAACTGGAGCTGATCTCAGTGTGGTTTTTCTGACAGGGCTTAAATCCATTTTACATTTTGGGATACTACATTGGGACAATTCTGTATTTCTCAAAGCACTTTCTTTTTTTCCCAATGATGCTCTCAAAGGTAGTATTAAAATAAAATCTCTCAGCTATTACTGCAGTTCATGTCCACTTAACCACTTTGTATTCTTAGCTATGAACAAGATGCAAAGTCTTTGCTGCCAACAGGAGCCATTAGAGTCATCTCCAGATCAGACTGATATAAATCTGCACCTTTTCATTCATATCTGAGAGCTTTGTTGTAGCAGCCACTTAGAAAAGTTCCAAAGGAATTTTGTTCCTCAGCTTTAATTACTCTCAGGGTTTTTTTCCCCAAACCACCTCTTTGGACACCATCCACAGACCTAATTTAGATCACAAACTCTTTGGACAAGGAGAGGGCTTTCTTCCACATCTCTCCATACAGGGCCAATTGCACTGTCAGTGCTTCAGAAATAGTCTCTAAATAAAACTAAAAGAGGCCAGGACAGAGAAAATCAAGGTGAAGAGGGAAGAAGAAGCTCCAGAGAAGACAGTGGAACCAAATCTTCTGAGAAGACCACTTAAGCATGGATTGAAATAAAGCATGAAGGCATCTGGTGTTAGAGGAAAGGAGATGGAGAAACACCTGGAGAGCTATGAGAGCCACTGTGACTGTGTCTGTCCCTAAACTGGATGATGCCACCAGCTTTAAATGAAAATAGGCTGCAGCCAGAGGAATCTCAGTGTAACCTAAGTCAGAGCAGATTAAAAGGAGAGAGAACACAGACGTGGTGTTTGCAGAGCATCTTCCTTTCAAAATTATCTTGAAAATCTGAAATGTCACCGTGCTGAAAATGTCACCCACTTCCACAATCATCTGGAGAAGCAGGACTTCAATGCTCTCTTGGCATCTGGTTGGGGTTTTGGTCTTATTTTGAAGTTCTGACAGCATTCCCTTGCTGTTTTGAAATCCCATCCAGCCCAAAGCCTGAAAATAGGAACTGTTTGATTTGTATTTTTTCCAGACAGTCTGCTGGAACAGGAGAGGCTGAGCCCATGCCCGTGGCCTCTCAGAGACGGAGTGTGAATGGCAAGAATATGGATTGTGGTGAAGAAACATTGTCTGCAATATTTGCTCCTTTTTTCCAGTCTTCACTACCTTCTCAAATGTATCCCAGAATCAACTCACATTTTCCTTCATCCTTTTTCCACTCCCCACCTGTCTTCTTGCACAAAATCCAAGTGGTGTGCTGGGGGTGTCTATGAGAAAGGGATTGGAGAAAATGGAAGAGAAAGGGATTGGGGAGGTTCAGTGATGAAACCCCAGCAAGAACCAGTGAAAAGGGTGCTGGCGCTTGCAACGGGGCAGAGAAGAGCTGGGGTCATCTGTGGGAAATCAGTGCTTCCCCAGGTGTGAGATCACCCTCGCTGCTCCTGCAAGAAGTGATGCTCACAAAATCTACCTGGAAACGTCAAACCTCGGCTCAGAAATGACCGGAGAAAGGCAAGTGGAGACAGCACTTGGCGTCTGAGCCTGAGGGGTGATGTAAATTTGGCAGCCCAGGCATGGGGATGGACACAGCAGCATTTGGGGTTAATTCCAGGGTGGAAAGGACAAACCCCAGGGCTGGCTGCTGCCTCGAAACAGGGATGTCCCTTCCCTCCGCTCTCCTCCCGACCTGTTGAATGCGTGTGCCCTGCACCAACCTCCCACCGAGGATGCTCCAAAAGCATCCACTTGAATCCTCAACCTTACCAATCGTTCCTGCAGGGAGACGGGAGCTGGGCTCCAAAAATCCTCATCAAAGATGCTTTACGCAATCACTGAGCAGGGCTGCAAGAGGGGGAGAGAAAACCCTGCAAAATTCACCCCCAGCCCCTCTGCTGAGCAAACCGGGGTAGGGGAAGCTCTGGGATCTGCCGGCGGTCAGAGCATCCCGAGAAACCCCAGCTGCGGAGCGGGAGTTCATCCCCATCCCACTCAGCCCTGGGGATTTTTCTGGCCCCCTCGAGGGCAGGACCAGCCGGGGTGGGGGTCATGGGCAGTGGTGCCTGGCATGATTTTACAGCCCTGCAGCGGGGCTGATTTTCCCGAGAGAGAAGAATATCTATACAATCTGAAAAATCCCGCAGTGTGGCTGTACGTGCGAACACCCCCGCACCAGCACACCGGCGTGCAGCGCGATCCCGCCGTGAATCCCCCGCAACCGCCAGAGAAAGGAAAAAACACCAAATAACCCGAAAGAAAAAAAAAACCCACAACCCATCCAATAACCTGAGGAGCAAAGGAGGGAAAGTTGTGCGTGTCCCTGCGCGTCGGGAGGGCGGAGGGCGCCCACCAGTTGATTTTACATCCATTCGCCGGCTTTTCTTGATATATTTTATTTATTTTCTGCAACGGGGAATAAACAGGTAATGCCGGAGCCCGGCGAAGCGGAGGGAACGGGCGGGATGAGGGATGCGCCGCATTTTTCGCTTCCCCTCTTTTCCCCCACACATCATCTTCCCCCATCTCCCTCCCTGGAAGTTTCTTGGCGACAAGAAATGAGGAAAAGCGAAATAAAAGGTTGCGGGGAGCGGTGGGGAGGGCAGGCTGGGAGGCAGCGCTCCGGCATTGAAGGCTATATGGTATTTTATGGCATTTACCGCGCCGGCGGCTGGCCCGGGATGCCGCTGCGCGCTGCCCTGCGCTCCGCTGAGCGCTGCCGAGCCGCGGCATCACTTCCAGGCGAGGATTCCATCCCTCCCTGAGCCCCCCGAGCCCAAATCCCCGGCGGAGGGGCGGCTCGGGGCGCGGAGGCTCCGCGGGAGCGCAGCGCGGCCGGGGCGGTGTGGGTTGGGATGCGCGCGTGATTATTTTTACGATTTTTTTTTTTTGTTTTTTATTTATTTTAATTTTTTTACCCCTTTTCTTGAAACTGCTGAAAAAAAGGTCACCAGGAGGAGTTGGCTACTAAATATTTAAAAAAAAAAAAAAAAAAAAAAAAAAAGGAGAA